>JAFFST010046293.1:269167-289735 GCA_022414735.1 Noturus placidus | reverse complement strand
TCTCATAAGTGATGGATTGAAACCTACAAAACTGTTCAACAGGTGATCCAGGTTGCTTAATACATACTCTATGGTTTAAGATTTTATTACAGATAACATGCTACAGAATGATAATTATACATTTTATAAGGCTAAAATGTAGCGGCTTTAGTATCCCAAATTAGGAACATTTGTGTAAGTATTCCCATTTTTTTTTAAATCACTGAATGTAGCTAAATGTCAGCAGTCTTCATTCTTCAGTAGATTTATGTACACACTAACCATTATGCATTTTCTGGAAAACACAGATTATCATGGCAAATATGGTAGTAAGCATTTGTACTGTCACTATAGTGGAACTTTGAAGGAAAACTCATAGCTATAGAACCCGGTATAGTTACTGATGAATAATTGGATGTGCCGAAGTTGTTACAGAAATAACTGATTAGCTATGCTTCAACAGCTCAGTTAGGAAGACAGGAAAGGAACCTGCCCATGCTTACACAGGCTGTTTTAATCACAGCTGACAGTCTCGGTGGGGAGCAATGTTTTTAGGCTGTGTTGAAAGAACACTTGGTTCATTTGATAAAGAAATATATGCAACCTGACCCAGTTGAGCAGACTGAGGATAAAAAGCATGCATACAGAGCACATTAGCAAGTTTTCCCAGCTCTAAGACTGATTTATTTCTTTGAGAAAATACTGACAGAATTTCTGTCTTTATGTTACGTCCCAAAACATCAGTTATCATCTTGCAGCTTGTCTTTGTTAAGCTGAAAAATGGTTGGATAAGATGTTCTGTTTTTGGTTTTACAGAGTGACTCACAAAGCAAAACAATCCCCTAACATGAAATGTTATTGAGGAAGTCAAAAACATAAATTATGTGTATCGTTGAGGTCAGTTAATTGCACCTTCACGTTTCTGTTTTTGCAAACCGATCTCAGAACTATGGAGAATGATAGATTTGTCTCGACAAACACAATGTCTTTAAAATATGTGTAGTGCCTGGGTGTTATTGTGTGCATAATTGTCAAACTGGGCCTATTTAGGGGACAAAATATGGATCTAATCACACAAGCCCAGAAAAGTAAACCAAACATTTACATCTGAATTCTCAAGCTCAGGCTTGATTGCCGAGTTCAATTTTAAATCTCAAGTACTGAAATCATAGCAGTTACCAAAGTTGCCAAAACAAACTAGAAAGCTTCACTAGGGAAAAGTAAATTAGATCCTTGCACAATGTGGTTGAGAAAGAGGTTGGAGAATGTCGTTCTGTTTTTTATATTTTTGTTTGGTGTGTTAGAGATGCACAGATACAAAATTTCTCAGCTGATAACCGATAACCGATTATTCAGAGTGATATCGGCCGATACCGATAACTGATACAATAATTCTGCCTTCTATGCCTTCTTTTAAATTAATAATAATTAATTCCACAATTCTGAAAATAAAAATCCAAATAAAAACTTTATTCTCTCCATTTCAACAAGTTGTTTCACAGTAAGTGGTTTCATAAACAGAAAACACATTGCTCTAATTAACATTAATACATGAACTCAATTCTGAAGATTAAAGATAGATTTCTTAACTTATTAAATGTTATTAATTCATGGTATCATTGACTGAATTCCAGAAAAAACCTCCTGTTAGTCTCACACTCACTCTCAACAAACAAAAGCATTTCTACTTCACCATTGACATCAAACTGGTAATATATAATATCAACTTTGTGTGTGTGTGTGTGTGTGTGTGTGTGTGTGTGTGTGTGTTATTTATTTTCTTAGAATAACTTTACTTCAATAAAAAGTTTGACATCTCTCATATGTTCTCTTTAAAATTAAGCTCATTGGCAATGCAGATATATAACAAGAGTGCCACCAACTCTGGAACTGACTGTGTTTATATATTTTTGTTTTAATCTTCAAGGAATTCTGAAACATATAGAGCTATATTTTCTGCTCAGATTCAGTCAAATGCTGCACAACTGATAGGATGGCGATTTACAGTACTGATGGATAATGACCCAAAACGTACTCATAATATCATAATAAGTATGATTATGTTAGTTTGTCCAATGACTTTTGAGCTTGTGAAAACAGAGGGACTTTACAAAAAAATAATTAATGCAATATGTTTTTAAACCCTTGAATTAAAGCTGAATGTCTACACTTTAATCACATCTTGATTGCTTCATTTCAAATCCATTGTGTTGGTGTACAGAGACAAACATTTGTGTCACTTTCCAAATACTTATGGACCTGACTGTACGTGAGGTATTTAACGCATTTTTGACAACATGCAGTAGTTTGCATTTACTATTTCTACAAACAATATTGACAGCCAGTTTATAGTGTAGAAATACTTTGTGTACTTCCTGGTTCATGGATTATCCTGAAACCTGTCTGATTTCCTGCAAGGTTCTAATGTACTGGATTCTAATGTACAAGACTGACTTCATTGTATTTATCATGATCATAACTGTTCATTCAAGTTGTCCAATGAAAATTCTTAACATCCTGAAAATAATCTGAACATTACAGTTCTAGGAATGTTTCGTCAAGTTATTAGAGTGGTCTGAGATAATTTTTTTATAAACCTTCACATTGCTTTAAGACTTTCCGTTGAAAGTTAATTTCAGAACATTTTGTAATGTTACAGTCAACCATCATAATTATATTGCTTTGATAATATTCTCTATTCGCTGAGGTGCTGGCATGAACTTACTGACAGGATCAGAACTCGGAAATATGGATGCAAATAAGTATCTTGACAAGATTTACAGCACTGTATAATGACTTTCATCTCCCGTGGAGTTATGGACACTATGCTATCATGAAGCTGGCTAATGGCCGAGAACTTTCCAATCTATATCAGAGAGATATGAGCTGGCTGTCATTTTATCACATGTTACCACATTACCCAGTCTCTCTGGCTCAGTGAGGTTATTTAATGCTGAGGAAGAGCTGAGCTAGGAAAGAAGACCTGAGATGCTGCAACAGCATGACTGTAAGTAGAAGGAATGTGGGAGAGAGTACTGAAAGGATATATGAACCTGCACCTGTCTACCACTCTCTTAAAGGTGGTAATACAGAGAGTGAGAGAGACAGACAGACAGAAAGACATGCACACACTTAACATCAAACACAAGGAGGTGTCAATCATGGTAGAGTCAGTGAGTCTAGCAGATAGACAAGAGCCAAATAATATTTATAGCATGGCACTTAGTCATACCAGATTACACTGATTATCATTCGGAGTTTGCATGCAAATGTATTATTTTTGTATTGATCATATTTGGATATATATGATCATCTGTATGAGCGATCTGTGCTGGATTTGTGTGCATGTGTATGGTGTAGGGGCTCCTGTGGACATATGTGTGCTGTTTCCTTTTCTCTGTTTGGCATGTTTAGAAGAGGCCTCCTGCAATAAGAAATACGATCCAACTGCTTTAGTACCCAGGGGTCAATGAGTAAATAAGACCTTGTCTTGCCACCACACTCGCTTTTACTCTCTTTCAGACACACTAACACAAAAACCATGATTTCTATCCTAGTATTTTAGCACTTTAACCATGTATTAAATGTATTCAGTGACTACTTAGAGACAGGGGTTGTTACCCATATCTCTAGTCTATTGATTTCAATGATAAGGTTCATTTCAATGACACTTCACACAAATGTTGTGAAATGTGAGTAACAGGCTTATGCCACATGTTTTAATATATTACAGCTGCCAACTCTGAGCACAGTCTATTTTTGTGGAAGTAATTACTGCAAATGAGCTGTACATGTGGAACTGCCTGCTACTTGGAGAAGTCACGGTTGAAAATAGTAATAGGAAAAGAAAAAATAGCCGAAAACTGCTACAGAGTTATTTTATTCCTAATAAAGCACACTTGAAGCGAAGTGTCCTGTGGAACTTGGTCTTGCAATTTAATCTGCAGAATATTGTATTAATAGAAGACTGAGGCCTTTCAATAAGTGCTGTTTATATAGAAACACTGTCTTATACTGTCAAGTCTTGATCATTAGTTGTAGGTTTCTTTCCTGCTTGCAGATCATGTTTGAGTCATAATCCAGATGGTGAATTCTCACAAGCAGAGACATTATAGCATTGCATATTGACTATGAGTTCTGGTATTTTACCTGCAAGAGTCTTTAATGAACTACAGTACATATCCATATTAATAATCTGCCCAAGGAAAGGGAAATTATTGAGAACTAGAGGTTCTTGGTCTCTCAAATTGTTTTATTTATTCTTAATTTTTTTCAAATTAACATCCTCCTGTCAGATCTACTGACCCAGAAAACCCACCACATTGAAACACTATACAAGTGGTTCAGTCTTGTCCACCCACTCAGTGAAGAGCAATACAGTGTTCGTTGGGTCATTCAGTGAAAAGGAATGAAGAAAACTTAACAGGAAGGAAAATCCACACTGGTGATGTAGTTTCCCAGAAATCTCTTAGTCTGTAGAAGAGAGTGTGACCTTAGTGTTGTAATTTCCTGGTTTTTTGATGGCATGAGTTCTGCGGTATTTGAATTGGCTAAAATGAACATTAACATACCAGCGAAGAGTTTCAGTTTAAAAGATCACCAAAGCTGGGGAAAAGATAAGGATGTAGAAAATTCAGATGACTCAGGGGACTCAGATGAGACGCAAATGAAAACTATCCTCAAGATCATAAAGTTCCACTATTATAAAGTCCTGATGGGGTCAGGTTTAGGGGTCAGACTCGTTGTAGCTGTTCCTATTACTTTGTAAAGCATCCTCCATAATTATTGGCACCCTTCATAAAAATTTGTAAAATACAAATGTCACACAATTAAAATTTCTGCTCAGAAAATAGGAGAAACTATTTATCTTTGTTCCAACAAAAGAATAATTGGAATTCTACTTACTCCCAAATTATTGACATCCCTAAAGTATATTTAAAAAAAAAAAAAAAATTGATGATGGATCTGGAGCCTATACAGGAACACAAAGCAGAAATGCACCCTGGATTGAATGAATTGTCATTTTTGAAAAATGTTATATTATTTTTTTATTTTATTGAAGGGTGTCAATAATTTTGAAGGATTCTGTATATACTGTACAATGAACATTTACCTTTAACCACTTTTAAAACAAGATTTGGTGGAAAAAGGAACGTCATGTTTTAAGATGTCCGTCATTTAAATAATCCCTTTAATCCCTAATATTTTCAACCAATGCATTACATTTAGCAGACGCTTTTATCCAAAGCGACTTACAAATGAGACACACTCACACACCAATGGTAGCAGAGCTGCCATGCAAGGTGCTACCTTGCCATTGGGGGCCACTTAGGGTTCAGTGTCTTGCCCAAGGACACTTCGGCATGGGATCACCCGGGCCGGGATTCGAACCACCAACCCTACGATTAGTGGATTAGTGGACAACCCGCTCTACCGACTGAGCCACAGCCGCCCGCAGTGGTTTGTAATGTATGTAGATCACAAAGATTCTGAATACAACCAACTAAACAAAAATCAATCATGACAGTTTCTGTTCAGGTGATTATTTGTGCAGGTCACAATTAATTACAAAGAAATCAAGTAGATGTGCTCACAAGATCCACATAATTTTCAAACTTTATCAAACTATACTTTGGTTTCTCTTTTTGTCATTCCCAGCATCTTTAAACAAATACATGGACGGTTAAAACAAGACATTTTTACCCCCAATTAAATACAACAAAGCGAGATGGTTGTAGAACATGTATTGATCTTAACAACTACCGTTTCTCTTCCATACTGTATGTCTTCATCTAAAACCAAAGCTGAAACATATGTAATGTCTGGAAACACACTATTAATTTAGAAAAAGAAAAAGGGGAAGAACATAGTGAAAGCAGTATTTCCTCCAGAGGCAGGTCTACACTCTGGAGTTTATTTTATAAGGATATAAATTAAGCTTCACTATGTGAGAGGGAAAGGGAACATTGTTCCAGGCAAACATGAAGTACACCAGAATCATTAAACTACTGCCTGCTGTCTTTATTCCTCTCTCCTATAGGGAGTTTTGGATTTAGAGCACATCTGCTACATATTAGATCACCCAATTATGATTTCAGATCTTATGTGATTGACAACAATGGGAACAACTGACTTTTTCTAAGGGTGTGCAAAATGTGATAATGTGGAACAAAAGAGAAAATAGGCAGTAAAGTAAAGAACTGTTATCCATCAACACTGATAGACAGCATGTTACAATGCAAGTGCTGTCCAACTCAGACAAAATGCTGAAACAGCTTTAATTACACAGTTTTCTACATTTAGCTAGAGGTTTTCCATCTAAAGGAATTTTGTCATTATAATATCTTAAATAAAATTGTATGCAAATATGAAACATGCAGACTCCTGGGACGTTGTCTGTTCTTATATTATAAACTCATATTACAGCTAGCTTGATTAATAAAACCCTGGGCCCAATAGCTTGTATCTAACCGCAGCTAAATAGATACTTAACTGCTGATATTAGGAATTTTTTTTTATGAAGGTTGAGCTAGAAAACAGCTTGTTGCAAAGCTCTGTCATATAATGCGAGTTGATATGGATGCAATTTCAGTTAAGTGTTTTATTAGAGAGCAGGCAGACGATCCAAAACGTGATTGAAAATCAAACCCGGAAACAGGCAGTGGTCGGGCGATCTACAAAAATTAATATCAATTATAATCCAAACACTCGAACCAGGAAATTAATACAAAATCTACAACTGGAGTAACGTGAACAACAATGTCTTGGTAAAGTACTGGCGGCAAAACACTGAACATTACTTCGTGCCAAACAAGGAAACATGGGGTCTATAAATACACAAACTAAACAAGGGCAAACTGAACACAAGTGTGTGCGATAAGGACACATGAGGGAGACAACCAATGACAGGCCATGCGTGGAGACAGGACATAAATCAAAACAAAAACAGATGTGAGAAAATAAATAAAGACATGACAACATGGAAGTGCTTGCCGAGCTTTGGCGAAATCTCTAACAAGCTCAAATTAATTTCTGAATATGGAATTGAATCATGACTAATCCCTGAATATAAATAGCCAGATAGCAATAAATGTTTAACCCTTAAATCACATGCTAAAGTCATAATTCTTGGGTGTGTCCCTTTATGTAATTACCTAACTACATTGATTAGTTGTTTGGATGACCTATAATACTTCATTATGAAGGAAGTAATTCAAAATAGAAAACACTTACAAATTACAGCATGACAGTGGGCTGTCTTACATACAGTATGCATTTGGTTTGAGTCAGTGTCTCAGACTTTTACTATTTAAGGCCCTTACTTGTCACCAAACTAAACAGAAACAGACAGGATTAATTGCAGTTCAAATCCTATTTGAGAAATTTCAAACTTGTGGCCAAGTATGAGATAAAGCCTTGCTACACATAGAGGGAGTTGCCAGATCTAGTCCGTTTTGGAAAGAAGGTACTGCTCTCAGTTCCAGCACTGTATAATCATATGTTAGGAGGATAAACTGTTTAAACAAAGTTTACACCACTCACAAGAATGGAAAACAAAATCTTTTATGCCACTATTTGCTCAAATAATCCATACAGCATTAGTGTATGATCCACAGGTGCAGTCTGCACATCGAGACAAACCATCAGCTAAATATGAGAATGTGCTTGACATTTAATAACCTATAAAGTAAATATATCATTTTGTTTTTCCTCTTATGTGTTTGCTGCAATGAAAGAGAGTTCAGTTCCCATCATACAGAGGGTGAACTCAACTGGAACTGAGGAAACTTCACTTAATCAGCCCTTCACTAGAGTTGGCATGGCAAATCATTCAAGCAAACAGCATGCACTATTTAGTTTGCAGGTTTTGGCGCATCTCAAATGTGGATTAATTCCCACCCACTTATGTTTTACCTGAAATGACTTGTTAGTTGTTTGGAAACAACAGGGAGGAAAAACGTGATTATGGATCACAGAGAAAATCCCGGAGAAAAGGGTTTAATTGGCATGCTGTAAGCTGTAAATGATCCTGAACAACTCCAGATAAAAACCTCTCATCATTTACCAACACAAGCATACAGACTTACACACCAAGAACCCTTTTTACAATTTATTATTTATTTATTTTGCTGTATGAGAGCCAAGTCATAAACATGTTTCTAATTTCCTGTCTCCTGTATGGACTCTTTCCCCTCTCTCTCCTGCTTTATTAACACTGTCAACATAAATGTTGAAGATATTACAGTGTATGTGAATATTAAATGCAGGCTAAGATAGTGTGGAAAAAATTATTAATAGCATTGTTACAGCATGCTGTAGAGCAAAGATGCATTCAATAATAATGAAATTAAACATTTCTCCATTTAAAAAAATACTGTAAAGAGCAGTACACAGAAATAAATAAAACAAAGTTGATATTTGGTGAGATAGCCCTTTGCTTTACAAAAAAAAAGTAGTCTCAGGTAGAAATAGTGCAGTTTTATAAGGAAATGAGCTGTAAGTTTTATTGCGCATCTTGCAGAACCAGCCACGGTTCTTCTAGAGACTTTGGCTGTGGCACTTTCATCTTATTTTGTCTCTTACCTAATATGCTGTTGTCTTTACAAACATTTTTCTGTAAAATTTAATTTTGTGCTCGAAAACTAATGTTTGGAAATATAAAATGTTTTTTGTACTTGATAATGTAGAAGTCATCAAATAAAAATCTATAACAAAGTTTGTACTAAAAAAACTCAGAGTGCCTAAAACGTTTGCACAGTACTGTATTTCATGTCACACACTATATTTTCTGTAATATGTTTGAAGGGGAAAGCCTGTTATTACATTTTCTCTTGCTTAATGATTCCACACTAGAGAGCTTGTTTAGTTGAGATGATTTCTTGTGTTGTGAATGTGAGTGTATTTATGTAAAAGTTTGAGAGTGTATTCCAAAGCCCTAACAGTTGTCCAAAATGCTAAATTTACAGCAATAGTAAATTGTCTATAGTTCTGTCACATCAAAACATACTGTACAATTCAACCCAAATAAAATCTACATCCTCACATTATTGAACAGAACAAAATATTTGGGTACAGCTGTGATCCTGCAGCAACATTTATATTAACTCCAAAAGTATTTGGAGCATGTACTATCCCAGAATTACTGGAATCCATCAAGGAAGAAATGGAGACAAGTCAAGTAAAGTGGTACTTTACTTTTTCCAAATTTTAGACATATACAGCTGGTACAGTACACAGTGAAATGTAGCAACGTTTCTCCAGGACCACGGTGCTACATAAAACAACACACTAACCACATGAGACGATACAGAACTAAATAAGATCTAGACATATCTACGTAAAGTGCAAGTGCATAAATGTGCAAACAACAGAAGACAGTACAGTAACTACTAAAACTGAATATGAAATAAATATATGCATAACACATACAGTGATTAGAATTTTCCATTTAAACAAATGGGGAAAAAAAACTACTTGTCTTTCATTTTCATAACATTCTCCCTTTTAATAGTATATTATTGACAGTCAGTGAACTCATTGTTGGTGTGGGTTTCCTTTGGGTTCTCTGGTTTTCTCCTGTCTCCCCCAAAAAACATGCTAATATACGGATTAAATGGATGGGGGGACCCTTATGTTTTACAAAGAATAACATACTGTATATTTTAATATGGTGACGCTTTCACTAAAGATAATTATTTAACATTTATACGACTTTTGGACAGAGGACTTTGCTTTATCTTATTTGAGTTTAGCACATTTGCATCGCACTTCCATGGGTGGAGGTTTGAATCCTGCCTCCGCCCTGTGTGCATGGAGTTTGCGTGTGCTCTGCGTGCTTCGGGGGTTTTCTCCAGGTACTCGAGTTTCCTTCCCCAGTCCAAAGATATGCGTTAAAGACTGACTGGCATTTCCAAATCGTCTGTGGTGTGGGAATGTGTGTGTGACCGTGCCCTGCCATGGGTTGGTACCCTGTCCAGGGTGTTCCCCGCCTTGTGCACCAAGTTCTCTGTGATAGGTTCCAGGCTCCCAGTGACCCTGTGTAGGATGAATGGATAATGACAGGACCCAACTTGATTTGCAGATGTTCCACAACATTAAACGTAACTATAAACAGCTAAAAAAACATGATTGTTCAGTAATAAAAAAAAAAAAAAGAAAAAAATCATAATAACTTGCATATTTCTGTGATACAATGCAATAAAATAACACTTCAGGATGTGCTGTTTTTCTAGAATAATCAACTTAATGGTGATAGCGGCATCACACCAGTCGGTCATTAATTATTTTTTGTAACAGCAAATCCTTGTTCTAATCCTTAAAGCACCCAATACAATATACAATATAAAAACAATATACTAAGTGTTGCTGAAATGCAGTTGTATGTATTGCAATTGATCTGACAACATTTACTGATTTTCAGTGTCATACTGGTGAAGTATATTGTCTTATTAACCACAATAATATTAACCATTTCTCCTCAATGATTTCTCAATCATTAATCAACCATCTGTCCAATGCAAATCAGGGCCTCTACTAAGAAAGACAAAACAACAGAGTCCACACTCATCTGTTTGTTAAGCAAAGACTTATCTACCACACTAACTTCCAGGAATACACACCGCATTGCTGCACTGTGAACACATCTGGCCAATCTGGCCCAGAAACTAGAGCTGTCACATCATAAGCAGCTCATTTAACTTTCCACTCACTTCATTTCAGAGATATTCTCCCCCTTATTCTGACCTTAGAGGTGGTGGAAAAATGCATCTCAGAATCTTGTGGAAAATATGAGGTTAAAAGGTTTTAGATTTTAGACGGAAGGTTTTTTTCAGTCCAGAGCGGCTTGGATGGTTTTCTTGTGTAAACAAAGTTATTTCACCTTCAAAAGCTCAGGTCTTCACCCTCAGGGGATCCACAAACGTCCTGTAAAACCTATTAAGGTAAACATGGCGGTTCAGACGCACGATTTATAGTAGTGCATACAGTGTTTGTTTTCATTTCTGTCAGCTCTTTAGGACATAACAGCTATCAAGATGAAAGACAGTAAATGCTCTAATATGAATGAATGAATATTTCATGATGTGTACTGTTTATGCAATAAAACATTGGTATACAGAAAATAGAAAAATGTAGTCACATGAAGACTACAAATATTTTCTTGAACTAAAATTGCCTTTTCTAGGCATTTTTCCCCCTAATGTGACCTTCATGTGACCTAGTTATTTCTGTGCTTAACTCGAGCCTCGCATGCACGTCCCCTAATAATAAAAAAAGTGCTCCCAGCCGAAGCCAGTGAATGTTATTTATTAGAGCAGATAGAGGGCCCCCGTGCCTGAAGCTCAGCCAGCATTGCATTGTATACCAGACCGATTAAAGCCCTAGTGATGTAATCCTTAGGGAGATCTCCATGACCATGACTTGGCTCCGCTCATAGCTTCGAACGGTCCAGGGGGTAACGAGGGAAAAGACCCACCAGGAGTGTACATGAATTCACACATACACACATTGGACCACAGGAACATAGCTGCTGAGGGTAGAACAAACAAAAATCTACAGAAAGAGCCTTTGCAAAGAAGAATCTTGCTTTAAAATATAAATGGATTATGGATGGATGAATAAACATTAGCATCAATTAATAAGGAAAATGCAGAGAGTGTGTCAGCTTTTGGATCATAGCATTCGTAAATAATGCTAATATTGAGTCACTAGACATTAAACTTAAACATCATTGCCTGACATGGTTCAGAAAAAGTTTATCACAACAGGAAAAAAAAAAAGACTGGAGATAATCTCACCAGTTTTATGGACATTCTGCAATACTGGCAGAAATAACAACCTGAACAAGTGTTCCCTGTATTAACAACATTCAGCAGTTTATAACAGTTTATACAATCACACAGTTTATATTATGTAATAACCCACCCTGTATTCATAGTCTATGTGTGTGTGTGTGTGTGTGTGTGTGTGTGTGTGTGTGTGTGTGCACTAATATACTGTGCAAAGATTTTAGGCACATACAAAGAAATGCTGCAGAGCAAAGATGCCTTCAAAATAATGAAATTAAATGTTTCTACATTAAAAAAATAAAATAAAATACCGTAAATAGAAGTAAGTAGTAGTCTCCTGTACAATTTATGCAGTTTTATAAGAAAAGGAAAAGTTTTTATTGAGCATCTTACAGAACCAGCCCCGGTTCTTCTGGAGACAGTGACTGTTGCACTTTCTTCTTATTTTTGCAGCAAAATCCAGCCGCCTTATTGTGTTTTTTTGTCTGGAAAATGTCATAACAAACATTTTTCTGTAACATATATTTTTGTGCTGGAAAACCAATGTTGGGAAATCAAAAAAAAAAAAGGTTTCTACCAAAAAAAAAAAAAAAATAGAGTGCCTAAAACCTTTGCACAGTCCTGTATATCTGTGCACGAATGTATATCTACATTTATTCATTTAGCAGACACTTTTATCCAAAGCAACTTACAAATGAGAGCACACTCACACACCAGTGGTAGCAGAGCTTCCATGCAAGGTGCTAGCTTGCCATTGGGGGCAACTTAGGGTTCAGTGTCTTGCCCAAGGACACTTCAACATGGGATCACCCGGGCCGGGATTCGAACCACCAACCCCACGATTAGTGGAAAACCCGCTCTACCAACCGAGCCACAGCCGCCCTCTCTGTATACTCTGGTCCATTAGGTAAGCTCATAAAGGAAACTCTGCAATCTAATTGAATCAACCCTTATCATCTTCTTGCTTTACATCCACATACATACATAAACACACATTTGGTATAGCTGCCTCAAGCTGACCATAAAGTATGGATATAAAACATACAGTCCCATTATCTCAAGCCAATTTCTAGTGAAGTTTAACGAGAGCATCTAATCTCCAAGGTGGATGGGATAGAGATGATAGATATTGTTTTGCTGAATTTTGAGGCAGGAAAGTCACTGGATGGGAAAAAAAGGCTGGTGTTTTTCAAATCTTTTGCACATTTAAGGTCTTCTTCATTGCACATGTGCTGATGATGTCACATATGCACACAAACATAATCCTCAAGATTTATTACCTTTTTATCAAGTTTTTTTTTTACATGGCAATAATTTTGACTAATAATATTTGTATAGTTTATGCACTTTCAAAAAAAGGACCTAGGACCTTTACCTAGGTCAAGAACTACTGCAAGCTCTTGGAAGCACAGGGAGGAGGCAGGCTTAGAGGCAAACATGCTAACCACTGGGGAGAACATATAAAATAGTACATGTGTTTCTTGTTTCATCATGAAATTGCCTTGAAATTTGTATTTATTTAACATGAAATCTTTAGGTGTAGCGATCATTTAGGCACTTTTTATGAAAAAAAGGAATTATTTATAATGAAATCCTAATGAGATTTGTTGTTTGTTAACACAAAGATTAATAGTTTCTCCTGTTGACTGAGTGGAAAATTTGATTCAGTGTCTGTATTTTATTTTATTTATGCTCATTTTTATAAAATGATGCCAATAATTCTGGAGGGTTAGGTTTAGAAATCAGTACCATGTCCAAAAAGAGAGCGCTCGGGTTACGGCACATGTAGCCAGCTGCTAGGCAGCGTGTGAACACACAGTGTTCCTGTAAGCCAAAATGATAAAGAAGTGTGTGAAATTGATTGTAAGGACATGGAAGGTCTGTAGAGCCATGATGAGGGTCAAAGGGTAGACACTGGACAGTATGCAGTCCACCACACACACACACACACACACACACATACACACACACACACACACACACACACACACACACACACACACACAGTATAACCAGGAATGTTTACAGATGCATTAAAGGTAAGTGAGAGATCATTTGATTACTGGCAATGAATTCAGAGTGTGTCATTCTCATATCAGGAATGAGAAGGATCTGGGAACCCAGAATCCAGGAAGAGTTCCGTGCAAAGAGATGAAGGAAGAGGAACAAGGAAAGGGATGGTGGACGCCTCTCATGGTCTCCTCGGCTTATCTGGACACATCCAAGCTAAGAATGGTGTTTCGTAGTTTTATTTGTTGCCTTATTTCCTCGACATGCGCTGCCATTGACATTCTCACCCACGCTGACAGACATACACATACTTTCCTGCAGCTATATTTATCTCTCCGGATTACTCTATTGTTCCTCAGTGAGCTTCCCATGCTCAGTACTGTATGTACAGAAGATAAAGAGATGGGTTCTCAGCCTATCTGATAAAAAAAAAAAAAAGTCTGGTCCAATAAGACACAAACACTTCATGAGCTGACATGTGCCATAAACATCTTCTTATTGATATTGCTTTGATTGAGATAAAAGGGTTGCATGTACAGAAAGTGACTACAGAAAAAAGGACGATAGGCTTGCAAATTCTTAAAGTTCATAAATTTTTTTGAAGCAGAGAAGCTCCACAAGTCAAGCTGCAGTACTTCCACTAGCCACACGAGGGCACTTGGCTGTTTTTAATTCATTTGACCTCCTGATGCTGAAAACAACAGCCATGCACACTGACTAGAATGCATGATAATTATAAGTACAGAAGCATTTACATATTTTCTGTGATCAAAATGAACTCAATTACAAATAAGCTATAATCCATAAGAAGACATACACTTTGCAGTGTCTTACAGGTTGTAGTTGTTGTTGTGTTTCTGCACTGGGCCAGCACCAGACCAGCGGGAAAAACACAAGATGTTTTAATCAATACAACATTAACAGTGTCCACATGTTACTGGAAACTTCATGGCGTAAAAGCAACATTTGGGAATTATACATGTTGACAACATGCGTCTGTGTGGGTTTTGTGTTTGTAAAACCATGAGAATTCTCGTAATCAACAGTGGACAGAGTATGACATGGATTTATTTGAATAAACACTCGACAGCACCACAGAGACATTCACAAACCCTTCTGTTCTTTAATTTAACTGTGTGGATATCTAGTGAATGACAGAAAGCTAGAGAAGTCAAGACTGCTTCTATCATTCGCTCTACACCTTAATATGCCCTCCGAAAAGTATTGGAACAGCAAGGTCAATTCTTTTGTTTTTGCTATACATTGAATTCATTAGGGTTTGAGATCAAAAGATGAATATGAAGCGGTAGATCAGAATTTCAGCTTTCGTGTCCTGATATTTACAGTGAGGGAAAAAAGTATTTGATCCCCTGCTGATTTTGTACGTTTGCCCACTAACAAAGAAATGATCAGTCTATAATTTTAATGGTAGGTTTATTTGAACAGTGAGAGACAGAATAACAACAAAAAAATCCAGAAAAACGCATGTAAACATTTTATAAATTGATTTGCATTTTAATGAGGGAAATAAGTATTTGGCATATTAGTACTTGGTAATGACTTGGTAATTACTTTTAATTTTCAATGCCCTGGCTGAGGGAAGGAGGTTCTCACCCAAGATTTGACAGTACATGGCCCCATCCATTGTCCCTTTGATGCGATGAAGTTGTCCTGTCCCCTTAGCAGAAAAACACCCCCAAAGCATAATGTTTCCACCTCCATGTTTGACGGTGGGGATGGTGTTCTTGGGGTCATAGGCGGCATTCCTCCTCCTTCAAACACGGCAAGTTGAGTTGATTCCAAAGAGCTCCAGTTTGGTGTCATCTCACCACAACACTTTCACCCAGTTGTCCTCTGGTGGTCAGATGAGACCAAAATGGAGTGATTTGCATCTTGCCGTGTGGCCTCTATATTTATGCACTTCTTCAAACAGTGGATTGTGAGGATTGTGAGGATTCACCCCTGTCCAGTGGAGGTTGTTGGTGATGTGTTGTGTTTCATCACAGCTCTCACAATGTTTGTCATTGAATGTGTAGACATTCTGAGCTATTAACTCTTTAAACAATCAATTTAACAGGGTACACCTGAGCAACAAGAAACACTTGTCAGTCACATGTTCCAATATTTCTGATCACTTGAAAAATGGGTAGGTTCAAACAAAAGATGTCATGTTCTAAGTTGGTTAACACATCTAGATGTACAGTATCTCACAAAAGTGTGTACACCACTCAGTCGTGTAAATATTTGATGATATCTTTTCATGTGACAACACTGAAGAAATGACACTTTGCTACAATGTAAAGTAGTGAGTGTACAGCTTGTGTATTTTTTTTGTGTGTAATTTACTGTCCTCTCAAAATAACTCAACACACAGACATTAATGTCCAAACTGCTTGCAACAAAAGTGAGTAGACCCCTAAATGAAAATGTCCCAATTGGGCCCAAAGTGTCAATATTTTGTGTGGCCACCATTATTTTCCAGCACTGCCTTAACCCTCTTGGGCATGGCGTTCACCAGAGCTTCACAGGTTGCCACTGGAGTCCTCTTCCACTCCTCCATGACGACATCACGGAGCTGGTGAATGTTTGAGACATTGTGCTCCTCCACCTTCCGTTTGAGGATGCCCCACAGATTCTCAATAGGGTTTAGGTCTGGAGACATGCTTGGCCAGTCCACAACCTTCACCCTCAGCTTCTTTAGCAAGGCAGTGGTTGTCTTGGAGGTGTGTTTGGGGTCATTATCATGCTGGAATATTGCATACTGGTCATGCTCTGCTTCAGTATGTCACAGTACATGTTGGCATTCATGGTTCCCTCAATGAACTGTAGCTCCCCAGTGCCAGCAGCACTCATGCAGCCCCAGACCATGACACTCCCTCCACCATTCCTGACTGTAGGCAAGACACACTTGTCATTGTACTCCTCACCTGGTTGCCGCCACACACGCTTGACACCATCTGAACCAAATAAGTGTATCTTGGTCTTATCAGACCACAGGACATGGTTCTAGTAATCCATGTCCTTAGTCTGCTTGTCTTCAGCAAACTGTTTGCAGGCTTTCTGGTGCATCATCTTTAGAAGAAGCTTCCTTCGTTGCAGACCAATTTTGATGCAGTGTGTGGCGTATGGTCTGAGCACTGACAGGCTGACCCCCCCACCCCTTCAACCTCTGCAGCAATGCTGGCGGCACTCATACGTCTATTTCCCAAAGACAACCTCTGGATATGACGCTGAGCACGTGCACTCAACTTTGGTCAACCACGGTGAGGCCTATTCTGAGTGGAACTTGTCCTGTTAAACTGCTGTATGGTCGTTGCCCCCGTGCTGCAGCTCAGTGTCAGGGTCTTGGCAATCTTCTTATAGCCTAGGCCATCTTTATGTAGAGCAACAATTTTTTTTTTTCAGATCCTCAGAGAGTTCTTTGCCATGAGGTGCCATGTTGAACTTCCAGTGACCAGTATGAGGGAGTGTGAGAGCAATGACACCAAATTTAACACACCTGTCACATGACACCGTGGAGGGAAAATGTCTCGCTTTTGTTGCCAGTGGTTTAGACATTAATGGCTGTGTGTTGAGTTATTTTGAGATGACAGCAAATTGACACTGTTATACAAGCTGTACGCTCACTACTTTACATTGTAGCAAAGTCTTCAGTGTTGTCACATGAAAAGATATCATCAAATATTTACAAAAATGTGAGGGGTGTACTCAGTTTTGTGAGATACTGTAAATATGAGGAAATGAAAGCTGAAATTCTGATCTGTCATCTAATATTCATCTTTTGATCTCAATTTCAAATGACTTTAATGTATATCAAAAAACCAATAGCATTGGCTTTGCTGTTCCAATACTTTCAGTATGGACTGTATGCAACAACAGCTCTATTTTTTTAGCTATATCCACTAGTGCAGGGGTATTTCGGACTGGCCCGATAAAGGAACACATTTAAGAAGATTTGTTCATGTTATTGGTCTACCAAACTAATTAATTTGGTCTAGCCCACTTGACATTGGTAATGTGGCCCATTACCAAAAATTAGTTTGACATTCCTGGTCAAGTGGTTAAGGGGAGGTGTTTGACAGGCCAGAGAACACATGTTGGATCAAGTTACAAAAGATCAGATATCAAAATACACAGAGAAAACAGTATGCTCCTAAATGTTTATATGAGTGAGTGAGGGAATAGACTGGGACAGGCCTGGTTGTCCAGAGCTGGAGCCAAGGCTAGAGAAGTGTGCTGAGTGACTGGGAAACTGGCGTGTGTTTAACAGCTCTCTGTCACTGTGCTTCACTCAGCCTCACTGGTTTCAGCACTTAGCTGTGACATGAGCTCAGAACAGAGCAGACAAACTGCAAGCACACGCCTTTGTCTACATGTGTCTGTAAGTGAGAGTGTGCAGTTCATGCAACACTGTCAAGCAGATTCCATAACTGTGTGGTATCCATCTGTACAATCTTAGTTATTGGGATTGAATTGCATACTATGAGAGCTGCTACATATCTGAACTCAAAAATGGGATTTTTTAATCTTTTTGCTTTACCATGGATATGGTGTCTTGGATCAAATGTTGATTTATATTCACATTTATATTTAAAACAACGACTTTAACCTACAGTAGTACAAAACACACATGAGCATTTGAGCTAAGTTTGAACAGTCAGTAGACTACTACAAAAACTATATGGCTTTGGACCAGTGATGTCCAAGATCAGATGGCTTTGCAGCCAGAAACTGTTTGCCACAGGACCTGCATTCTACTTAAGCAAGCTAACTTATTGATAGTGATTGATATTGATAACTACTGACAAAATAGTTTGGAGATAACACTAATAGACCACAACAAGGTCACTCCAGCATACACAGATAATGCATTCTCTACTGATTCATGCCATTTCACCAAAATAAAAAACCCCTTCAGATTTAATTACGATAAAAGATCACATAAAATAGGGAATAACTCATAAGGTAACTATGCACTAAGCTGGAATGAGTAACAATAAATTAACACCTAAGTCACTATTAATATTAATATTAATTAACTAATGAATACTATTCATATTATTATTATTAACTATTAATGAATACTGGATAATTACTCAGTAAGTAATAATAATGGTTATGAACTAAGCAATAGTTACAGAGTCTAATATGGCTTCTGGGGACAAACAGTAACACTTTACCTTAATAGTAAATGATGTAAACAATTTAAATTATGCACATTTTATTCATATTCTTTTGTATAGAGTATGTTTAGTTTACCCCTACATTAATTGGATTAATACATTAACTAACCAACATGTGCTAACATGTACTTAAGGTGGTCGTTATTCACGAATTAATTCATGTCATGTCATAGATAAGGTTAGCTCTTTGTTAGTTCATGATTAGTACATGCCTTAACTCATCATTAGTTCATATTCAAGTAAGTATTAATTCAGGTATTAGTGCATGATTATTCATGTACAGTTATTGCACAGTGTCACCCTGGAGGACTCTATGTTGTCAACTGTCAATTGTCTATTATGTGGTTACTCTAAATATTCACTAGATAGTAACCCATAGCATACGTCAAGTCTATCAGCTTAATTTTTATTTTAATATCATTATTAATGTCATCCTGCCGCACCGAAATCTGTGGTCGCAAGCCACTGCTGGTTTTCATCATGGAAAAAATGTTGTTGACGAAGATTTTTGGTCTGACTTTTGTCAAGAAAATTAACACTGCATGAAAGTGACACTGACCCGGATAACATGGTTGCTGAAGATTGTGTGAATCTGCTGTGATCTGTAATGGAAAAAAAATCTGCATGCCTGTTCTTCTTTTCAGTACAGAAATATATCATGCTATCATGAGCTACAAGCAGGGATGTCGAGACACTACTACGACTTGTAACACTTTACATGTGCAAAGGTTTAACAGGCCCTAAAGAGCTCCTCTGTCATCTTCAAGGGTTTTGTAGCTACAGTATTAGGGAATATAAATCTGTTTTGCTACTGGTGTGCTTGTAACCGACGGGGATTTGTTTGAAATAAAACTAACAATGAGTTCTTAACAGAGTGTTTCCAGTAAGTATAACCACATCCTGGCTGGAAGCTTTCTTTCATTATTAGCCATATTATCATTGATTAGTTGAAGGATTTATTTAACATTTTGGAAATATATCACAAAAAGAGGACACACACACACACACACACACACACACAGATCATGTGCTAGTTAGTCATGTCTAGCATCCTTGTTTTGTCTGTCATGCATCCAGATAGACCACAACAAGGTCAGGCCAGCATACACAGATAATGCATTCTCTACTGATTCATGCCATTTCCCAAAAATAAAAAACCCCTTCAGATTTAATTATGATAAAAGATCCCATGAAATAAGGATTTCATTAAATGAGATTAAAATGCACTCCAGGTGGGTGGATTTTTCTAGTCATCTACAGTACATATTTCTGTGTATGTTGAAATATTCTGTTGTGGCTGAACCAAAATATATGGCTTTAAATCACTTTGCAGATACACTGTAAAACCAGATACAGTGGTGTGAAAAAGTGTTTGCCCCCTTCCTCATTTCCTGTTCCTTTGCATGTTTGTCACACTTAAGTGTTTCGGAACATCAAACCAATTTAAACAATAGTCAAGGACAACACAAGTAAACACAAAATGCAATTTGTAAATGAAGGTGTTTATTATTAAAGGTGAAAAAAAATCCAAACCATCATGGCCCTGTGTGAAAAAGTGATTGCCCCCCTAATCCTAATAACTGGTTGGGCCACCCTTAGCGGCAACAACT
>JAFFST010046293.1:262612-268194 GCA_022414735.1 Noturus placidus | reverse complement strand
CGAAACACTTAAGTGTGACAAACATGCAAAGGAACAGGAAATGAGGAAGGGGGCAAACACTTTTTCACACCACTGTAGTTCTGTTTAGAACTATCGGATAAGTTCATTTAACTCAAAAAAATTGAGGAAACAAATGACCTCAAAATTTTTAAGTTGATAAATCAATTTCTTTAAGTGAAATACACTTAAATATAACAATATTGAGTTAAATTATTATATATATTTAAGTGCATTTGGCTTAAAGAAATTGATTTATCAACTTAAAACTTTTGAGGTAATTAGTTTCCTCAAATTTTTTGAGTTAAATGAACTTATCCGGTTTTACAGTGTAGCATTCCGGAAAGACAGTCGATATTTCCTCATTGGCAAACACTCAGTGAAGAAGTATGACAGTAACGTTAGACATGGAGCAAATTAAAATGGTGACGCAAGTGATTGTGTGTGTGTGTGTGTGTGTGTGTGTGTGTGTGTGTGTGTGTGTGTGTGTGTGTGTGTGTGTGAATGAGAGCAAGAGACTGAGATGACGCACAACTTAACCTTTGTGTCTGCCTACCTCTAAATAAAATGGCAGGAGGTCATTTAACACTCTTGCCCCCATCTGCTTATTTCACTCACCACATACGCAGAGGGGAATGTGCAATACTGCATGCAATTTACTCTCTTTTAGACTCAACAGAACTAGTGGCATCCTTGAAGTGAAGGGGAAAAATGATTATACATATATATGATCCAGCACCATGGGGAAAACCCAACAGATTTCAACACACTTCACTTCTTTTGGATATTGATTGACTTAAAGCTAAAACTCCAATGAAATTTTTAAAACTGCTTGACCCCATAGTATACAGCTGTGGATGTGTAATAACTCATAATTGCACTATCCGGTGTCACCCAGAAGAGCATGGGTTCCCTATTGAGTCTGGTTCATCTCAAGCAATTACAAATGCCATTAAGTAGAACCAGGGACATACAATTAAGTTCAAAATATCAGAAACAGTTGAAAATCCTCCATAACCACTGTAAAATCACCACACTGCTACACTGTATAATCATAAGCTCGAATAAGATCGATATTCATAATTATAAATATTCTTTCCTCTATTGTTAATGTATTGGGCTTGGCCTACTTCATGCACGCTATGCTTGCATAAATATAAGGATCAACATTCCTCAACAAGTGTCTCAATCATCATTTGAAGGTGGAGGCTCGTTACTTTACCTTAAACACTGTGGGGTGCCAGCAATTATAAAAAAAAAAAAATAGAGGAAAAATGGCTATTAAGAAAACTTTTGAAGACACGTTTATTTTAAGTTGTGTGTGCTACACATTTTATGTACTCATTTCTGTTCACAGGGTGCCAATAATTCTACGACTGTACCTGGACAGATTTACATCTTACTATAAATAATGCAGTTAATTCTGTTGTCCAAGCAGGTATTTTCCTGGAAATGTTTTCCAGATGGATAAGAGGGACCTCATGCATTAGTTAGTATAATTATAGTGGAATATTCCACAGAAGCAAGAGAGTGAGGAATAGATTTAAGAGAGAGATCTGTAGTTGACTAGAGACATTAGGTTTGAAGTTTGTGTTCAATTTGGGGCTTTAGATAAACATCCATCCATCCATCCATCTTTAACCACTTACTCCTTTTCAGGGTCACGGGGGAACCTGGAGCCTATCCCAGGGAGCATCGGGCACAAGGAGGGGCAAACATTCAAAATTAATTGAAAACGTGATATTTTGTAAATTATTACTTCAATCATATAATGATTTTAAAATCAGGCTGTCAGAAGAAAGACAAATTTTCTCAGCCCTTATTCTCGAGTCTGCTATAAGCCAGTCTCTTCATGTGGACACGCCTGTATACTAGATCCTAGATTCCCTCCTCTCCTTACTGCCTTTCAACTAACCAGATTAGATCTTTTTTGTTTAGTTTTTTTTATGTTAGTGCACAAAAGTACACAGCCACTCATGGTATCTAAAGTATCTTTTGATTTATTTATTTATTTTTTGTATTTTGCAAAGAGTGATACACAGAAATACATGGAAATTGACAATCCTGCACTTTACATCAGTCTTGGAATAATGCATAAAGACATACTGGAGTGACTAGCTCAGGTTACGTAGATTGTCACCACTAATTTGTTATCTCATGGCCACATAATAATTGAGGCCATACAATACTTAGTTACCTTGAAATATTAACTTATGGTACGGCCACGAATGAATCTATGAAGGCATAGATTCATAGATTCATAAAAGGCATAAGGCATAGCGTTGTAGATACATTATACATGACCACCATGTCACCTCAATGACTACATAGAAAGGAGAAATGTGCAAGAGAAATATAGTATATGTACACTGAGACCAAATCCAATGTAAATCCATTTCTTATGTCTTTCTTTCCCTGTTTACCATGTAAATTACTAAATGCAATCTTTTAAACAATTTCTTACACATCCACTGAAGTTTGAACGTACGTATATGTGTATAATCTCCTTCCTCTCACTGGACTCTCCAAATGTAAGAGGCAAAAAAAAAAAAAAAGACAGATTTGGTCACACATACCGAAATAAATTGGACTGCAAGGCATTTAGCAACAAATTACTAAAATGCACCACTAACCAACTCTCTTTTCAAGACAGAAGGAGTGAGCTGCAATTGTCCTGGACAGAGTAAACAAACCCTATCTTGGGTGGTATTTACAACCACTGGATAGCAGGCAAATCTCTCATGGCCACAGTTCTCCTAGTCAAACTATTCTTATATTGGCATCCTAATGCAATAGATCAGTCATCTATCTTGGAGAAAGAGAAGGAAAAGAGCAAAGAAGCAGCAGAGTGTCAATATAGATGATCACTATGTGACAGGGTATGCGTAACTCCACATGTATGCACAGCGGCAGAGCCATCTACAAATACACATACGCAGAAACAAACTGTTGGTGATTACTCATTATAGAGCTACAGTACAATTCAAATATTTTCCCATAATCACCAACTGTCCTGAGGATCCAGGCTGGAACAGGCTTTAGTGTAGCTTTGCAGAATGAGTGATCTCAGTGCTGAATAACATGGGAGGAGGCCGAAGCCTGGTACCTCAGCTGGCATCTCAACTCCACTACCACGCCAACACAAATTCTATACTTTACTAATAAAGTTCTGTATTGCTAACACCCAGAAAAACCAAGCTTCTGTCACTTTTCCACAGATCCATTAAAGGTAGAAAACTTTGCCTGTAACAGACTTCATCTCTGGCTGTCCTGTCTTTCTCTGAGAGGCCCCCTGTTGGAATGTGTGAAATGTGGATTAGTAGACGGCCCGAACTGTTCCTGCTGAGCTCAAAAGAAAAACTCAGACAGGCAGATGGGAGGAAAAAAATACATTCTCTATCTTGCTCACTTTGACATTCTATTAGATGTAGTTTAGACCACTCAGTTGCTGTTCTGTCATTATAGGTTTAACCTAGTTAACTGCACACTCCACACTACCACATTTTATGCAATTGTAGCATTCATTTACATCAGATGTACCAAATAAACATGAGCTATTATTTAATATTGCAACCAGACATTCAGTCCCAAAATTGGGACTGATTACTGAATTATATTGTAACTGTTGGAGGTAATGTTGTAATACATCCATCCATCCATTTTCCATACCGCTTTTCCTATTGATAACCTTTGACAAGGTCACGGGGAGTCCTACAGCCTATCCCAGGGGACTCTGGGCACATATATTGGGACTCCCTGAATGAGGTGCCAATCTATTGCAAGGTGGGAATGTTTGGTAAACAATGATGATGTAATGTGTCAGCCATAATGACCCCAGACATAAAAGAAACATTGCATAACTTGACTTGGCTCAGAAATTTACTGCAGAACAAGTTTCGAATCGAATATTACTTCGTTTGATGGTAGATCTGATGATGAAGCTGTCAGCGAATAAACTAGTGATTTTAAACTAGAGAAAACATACAAAATCATAAATATACCATGAATAACATACCATACCATGAATAAATAACATGTTCTGTCATATTCTTTCTATAAAAAGGTGTGAGATGCATAATGAGTCCATTCTATATAGGAAAAAAAGATAAAGTACTCTAAAAGTGGTGCGTCAGAGGGGCAGGTGGTGTGTGAGTATGTCATTTCACTGCCAAATATTTTTTTCTCTCTGTCTTTATAGTACAATTTTTCCCTAAAAGTTTGAGCTCAGTTTTGGAGTGAGGTCCGCATTACACTGTCACTGAGGAATCTCCATAAAAAATCATCTTCTAGGCTACAACTAAGTTGCTATGTGTGCAGAAATGTAACAGTATAAACCATAAATTTCTTAGTGTACTTCCACAGAAGTTAGTCACCTGGGAATACCCTCAATACCTGCCCCCTCATTAATTTTTCTCACATTAGAACTACACCTTCTTAGTATTCCTCAATCTGTTTATCATCAACAATATGACAAGAAAAAATATAGAATTGTCAAATAAAATCTGTTTAATAATTAATTTATTGTAAAAAAAAAAACAAAGTCTATACTGTAGTCTATACTAAACTCTACTGACCCGAGCATGTAATAGTGTAAGTATATTTTTCTGCACAACAATATTGAATCTCTCGCAAATCAATAAGTGCAGTTCATGTTTATTCCTCAAGGTGAGAATGTTTGGTAAACAATGATGTAATGTGTCAATCATAATGACCTGTTACATGACTTGACTTGTCTCAGCGATTTACTGCAGAACAAGTTTCGAATCTAATACTAGTGTCGTTTGAGGGTGGATCTGATGATGAAGCTGTCAGTGAACAAACTGTGGATTTTGATGATTATGAACACAATAGTAGCCTCGAATGATCCAGATCCTGAATATGAGCCAGATGCTGAATTTACCAGGGAAGCACAGAAGGTGCCACGTTTGCCTCATAATATTACATGACAATATTGTTTTTAGCCATGAAAATAATACATGATAAAATTATTTAAATTAAAAAATATTAAATATTGTAATGATGTTAATTTTGTTATGGCAACTGAAATGATTGAATCAAAATGCTACAATACTTTCACTATTTTAACACGTGAATTTATAAGTATGTAATTTTAATGGTGTATTTTTTTGCATCTGTTTGATGACAAATAAAATGTCCAAATATAACAAAATATGCTTCAATTTATTATTTTGTATTTTATTAATAAAATATTAGGACAGTTTTATATTATTGGGGCACTGTTAGATATATACTCGCTAAAGACAGGATATTTAATAATTATTGGCAAAACATGCATACATTTAATGCTATATTTATATATATATATATATATATAGAGAGAGAGAGAGAGAGAGAGAGAGAGAGAGAGAGAGAGAGAGACAGAGAGAGAGACAGAGAGAGAGAGAGAGAGAGAGAGAGAGAGAGAGAGAGAGAGAGGGAGAGATAGCGGGACAAATCACACACTCACAAACCCTATTAGAGACAATTTGGAAATGCCAATCAGCCCACAGTGCATGTCTTTGGACTGGAGGAGGAAACCAGAGTATCCAGAATTAACCCCCAATGCACAGGAAGAGCATGCAAGC
>JAFFST010046293.1:255112-257612 GCA_022414735.1 Noturus placidus | reverse complement strand
TTTTCTCTAGCCCTTACATAATGAGAGCTTTAAATTTTTTCTTATACGTTTTGGAACACATGCAAAACATGCCATGCATGATGTCATCATATGTAGTTGATTATTGTGGGTTGCATCGTTAGTCATTTTCAGGATAAGTGGCATGACAGGCAGGGGTGGATAATACTTATATAATAATTATATATTATAATTATGTAGTATTACCTTGGCATATTTACTGTATACGTTACATACTGTTATTGAAATTGAGTACTTGTACTATTACTTAATCACATTTCCAAAAACAATTATTTGAACTTCAACTGCTTGAATTCATTTAGACCTTCCAAGTACTACTACTACTACTACTACTACTACTACTACTACTAATAATAATAATAATAATAGCTTACATTTATATAGTGCTTTTTTCCTAGAAGCTCAAAGCACTTTACATACTATGAGTAGGGAATCTCATCACCACCACTAGTGTGTAGTATCCACCTGGATAATGTGACGGCAGCCATAGTGCGCCAGAATTCCCACCACACACCAGCTATTAGTGGAGAGGAGTGATTATAAATCACTAAGGCAATGATTGTGCACTATATCAATCAGATGGGCTCAGTTTGGTCTACAATCATTCAGTTTAGCATCAAGTTTATAAATGTAGAAAGAAACTATCAAACGTTCTGTCAATTTGTCATCTGAGGTGACATTCTCCTGCTGCTACATTCTCGGCTAAAGTAATCCATGTATGTTTGAATATGTACAAGCCACAAGGCTGAACCCGAGGATGAGCATCTTTGGCCCTACCTTAGTAAAAACACTTCAATATGCTGGAGTAAGCAAAGACTTGTATAAAATGAGGTGTCTCCTTTGCCTCCATACAAGGCATGACCTCCACCTAATTTTAAAAGGCATGGTGAAGTAGGATTTGCTAATCTGCTAACATTAACTGGCATTGTTCAACTAATTTCATCTGCTTATTTTTGTTTTGTTTCTTTGTGTTTGTCCCCCCCAGCCCCCCTATTGTTGGGTTAGACTAGCACTGATACCAGTAGCTTACATATACTGGCTGGGCAGCAAGTCAAATTCTAGCTAATGGTAAATACAGTGCCTTCCACTAATATTGGCACCCTTGGTAAATATGAGCAAAGAAGACTGTGAAAAATTGTCTTTATTGCTTAACCTTTTGATATTTTGTTCTCTTTTCATGGATATCAAACAATTGCAAACAAAACACAGGTTTATCAAAAAAAAAAAAATCTTTGTTAAATATAGGTGTGCAACAATTATTGGAACACTTTTAGTCAATACTTTGTGCTACATTACTTTCTCACTCATCCACACCCATTACCCTTACCATACTCCACTAATGATATTCGTATCTGAACAGAGTTAAGAGTTCTTTGTGTGGTCTGACTCTTGTGGCAGACTAAGTAGTCCTAGTTTACATAGCTGAGAGTTGGGGTGTGCTCTGTGAGACTGAGAGCCATTAAGAATGATGTAGCATAGATCTTTCTTATTAGAGGTCAAGAGTTCTGAGCTGAAGGAATTGAGCAAATGGACTCATTAAGGACCAACTGTTGCTGTCTAGCCTCTATGGCCTTATATACTTAAAGTACAAGCACTCAGACACACACAAACAGGCCTATGGAATGCAGAGTCACATGGCTCCACACGAACAACACTCAGGAGTTACTAAAACCAATTAACAAAGACAAGCCTCCAAATCCAGTCATTCTGAGTTTTTGTTTTAGGGGCTCAAAAATATTTGGCCTGTACACAATGGTTTTATTTTATTTTTTTCGTAGTAGGAAATGTAGTACTGGCTTCCACAGTGAAATCAAGTCAGGAGAAAATTAAATGACACTCAGAACCTGCATACTTTGAAGACCCAATTGAGATGGAGTCCAATACTGTTTATACTGATATGATCTCAAACACTGGCTATCTCCCTAAAATGCACAAGACTATGCAGGTAACACATATTTTATTGGTCTAGGAGTTGGATTCAGAGTTGGCAACAAAATCTGAATATTACATCAACATTTACATGGGAAAAGTTGGGATAAGCAGCTGCTTTTAAACATGTATGTAGTTCACACCTTCTAGGATGGCACATTTTCTTGAGTAGAAACATCTGCAACATCTGGGGTTTAATTTAATAGTGTCATTTTTTTTTTACATTTATTTAATGCCCTCAAATGGGATTCCATAGGCTTTTAAGTATATGTACAATTCCCAAATTTCAGCATGGCATGCAGCATTGTGGTTACATCAAACACAATTTGATGGACATCTTACGTGAGGCCATGTTGTACAAGAAAAATATGCTTAAGTCCAAAGAAATTATCACTGTACATGTAGCCCTTATGTTATGCCTGACGTCTGACTACCGATGCACACAATATTTGTAAGCAAATATTGCAAAATACTAATACACTAATTCAGCTCTGAATATGGCCCACAGCATTGCAGAAGTGTGAATGCAGACACACAGATACCCCCCCCACCC
>JAFFST010046293.1:227093-241999 GCA_022414735.1 Noturus placidus | reverse complement strand
TGAATTGTGCACACAAACTCAATTAGGTTGTGTATAAAATGTCAGCTATGACAGCCAGAACTACTCAAGCAGAGCTATCCTTATTGTGAATTATCCACAAATATTTACTCAGATTTACTTCCTGCAGTTACATTTGATGAAATCTTAAATGCAAAAGGGATTAATATTTACTTTTTGTAGTTGGTTGAACTCCACCATGACCTTATTACGCTTTCTCATTATCCCTTTTCACAGGAATCACATATGGCAGTAAATTGGTGGAAAGGGAACAGAGGGTTTCAGAAGCACAAAGACCCCTGGACTATGTTTCAGTAATGACCATTGCAGATGGTCCTGAGTCAGAGGTACTGAGTCTGCAGTTTCATATCTGTATCACACAGAGAGAATCAGAGGTGGTACAGGAGTGATCTGTTTTTCCATACTGCACAGATTTGACTGAATAGCTCCCAGGGCAATTTCACAGCAAACCATACAATTGAAAGCATTTTTTAAATTACTTTGACAGAGAAGCAATACACACTCCAGCATTTCGCAATGATCCTTGGACTATGACGTTTTTGGGCAAATAGCACTAAGGGGTCCTCACCATTCACCCGCATATGTCTTAAACAGTACTTCTTTTGATTTTTATCCATCTTAATATCCATTTAATCCAAGAACCAATCCAACATTTTTCATCATAGTTCAAGTGAGTTGTCTTTTCAGTTTTACCTAAGAGAGCACAGGTTGAATACACATCCAACAGCATGTGTGGCAATGTCCCAACTACTCATGATACACCTACCATATGAGCCTTTGCTGACAGTCTCATAAGTCATGATTGAAGCGAACACCTTTGAGGACATGCAACATTATGGGTAAAAAAAAAAAAGAGAGAAAGAAATAGAGCTCGTCCCATCACGAAAACAATATCTGTGCAAATGATCGGCATACACAGAGATGAAACCCACTTCTGGCTTCTCAACAGTGTAACATGTGGCGGTAGTCCATTGTAAGTTGCCCAGCTCAGCCAGCAGAGCCGTATTGATCAACAAATGTCAATCTTCAATTTATTTTTCCAACCTGTTCTCCCCATTTAGTGATGCACCGACTGGAACACCTATTTAAACACCGCTGCTAGAAGCTGATTCTATAGTATGAACCATGAATAATGTAGTCTCATCCTCAGATGTTCTGTTTGTAGACCCCTCTGGAGTGTCTGATATTTGTTGTAATTTTTATTGTAATTTTCTGGCCACAAGCTTCAGAAAATTTTGAAGCTTGCTATTGAATTGCTCCTGTGCAGCACACATGCAGCAGTTAGACCATTTTTAGATGGAGAACCAAAGCCTATCAGACTAACATATTGTTACCAGTTTGAATATTGTTAACACATTCAAAGCATTGTCCTCTGTGTGGCATGTCAGTCAAATGGCCAGTCATGCTGTTAAAGGGATCTCATAGGGAATTTCCCCAGTGTGGGATCAATAAAGATTTTATCTTATCTTATCTTTTTTAAAATAGAGGAGTTCTTCGGCATGACCTCTAGCAAATGTGTCTACAGTAGTAAATATCAGCACTAATAATGCATGAAACAAACAAAAGATGACAGATTTTGTGCCACACAGTGCAAAAAAACAAACCATAAATATCAATCAGAAATCTAATTAATGTAGTATTTTATCATAGTTCTTAATTTTTAAGTATGCATATAAACTTTGTGATAAACTCTGCAAAACATGACTTAGTACTTGGTAATGACTTAGTAATTACTTTTCATTTTCAATGCCCTGGCTGAGGGAACGAGGTTCTCACCCAAGATTTGACGGTACATGGCCGTGTCCATCGTCCCTTTGATGCGATGAAGTTGTCCTGTCCCCTTAGCAGAAAAACACCCCCAAAGCATAATGTTTCCAACTCCATGTTGATGGTGGGGATGGTGTTCTTGGGGTCATAGGCAGAATTCCTTCTCCTCCAAACACGGGGAGTTGAGTTGATGCCAAAGAGCTCCATTTTGGTCTCATCTGACCACAACACTTTCACCCAGTTGTCCTCTGAATCATTCAGATGTTCATTGGCGAACTTCAGACGGGCATGTATATGTGCTTTCTTGAGCAGGGGCGCTGCAGGATTTCAGTCCTTCACGGCGTAGTGTGTTACCAATTGTTTTCTTGGTGACTATGATCCCAGCTGCCTTGAGATCATTGACAAGATCCTCCCGTGTAGTTCTGGGCTGATTCCTCACTGTTCTCATGATCATTGCAACTCCACGAGGTGAGATCTTGCATGGAGCCCCATGCCGAGGGAGATTGACAGTTCTTTTATGTTTCTTCCATTTGTGAATAATCGCACCAACTGTTGTCACCTTCTCACCAAGCTGCTTGGCAGTGGTCTTGTAGCCCATTCCAGACTTGTGTAGGTCTACAGTCTGGTCCCTGACATCCTTGGAGAGCTCGTTGGTCTTGGCCATGGTGGAGAGTTTGGAATCTGATTGATTGATTGCTTCTGTGAACAGGTGTCTTTTATGCAGGTAACGAGCTGAGATTAGGAGCACTCCCTTTAAGAATGTGCACCTAATCTCAGCTAGTTACCTGTATAAAAGACACCTGGGAGCCAGAAATCTTTCTGATTGAGAGTGGGGTCGAGTACTTATTTCCCTCATTAAAATGCAAATCAATTTATAACATTTTTGACATGCGTTTTTCTGGATGTTTTTTGTTGTTATTCTGTCTCTCACTGTTCAAATAAACCTACCATTCAAATTATATACTGATCATTTCTTTGTCAGTGGGCAAACGTACAAAATCAGCAGGGGGTCTAATACTTTTTCCCCCACTGTATAAAATTATTAAGTCATACTTAATTTGTGTACAACTTTTAAAAAAGCATACTTATTTAACATACTTATTGTTTAGTATTTGTACATATTTTTACTGATTTGTACTTTCATATTTCTTTGCTTAAATACTATGTATCAGTAAATTAGGTAAATGTTGCTTAGTTAATTAATCCATAGGGTAAGCTATACTTAAAATTCTAGTATGTATACTCATTTTGCTTAAAGACTTCTTTGTATTAGTAACTTAGTTAAATGTTGCTTAGTTAATTAATCAATACAGTAAGCTAGTTAAACTTTAGCTTGCTCCAGCTGCTGTGGTGAGTTGGCATAATGGGTAGTATTATTACTTCATGTTCCAAGGGTTGTTGGTTCAATGCTGAACTGTGGTCGCTTTTGCAAAGTTTCATGGCATTAAAAATTTTGTCATGCATACTCATTTTTAAGTATGCATACTTAAATTCTAGTATGCGTACTTATTTTTCTTTGTATTATTAGTAACTTAGGTAACCTAGGCTTAGTTAATTAATCCATAGAGTAAGCTAATTAAACTTTAGCTGGCTCCAGCTGCAGTGGTAAGTTGGCATTATGAGTAGTGTTATTACTTCATATTCCAAGGGTTGCTGGTTCAATGCTGAACTGCAATCACTTTTGCAAAGTCTTATGGTATTTTAAATCTTAGCATGCATGCATGTTATTTTTTTAATTATGCATACTTAAAAAACAAGTATGCATACTAGAATTTTAAGTATGCATACCAATATTGTGCCCACACGTAATTTGTGTACAAACTTTTTTTGCCTTTTCTTTTTATTTAATCATTTTCATAAGATTCAATTAGATGTGATTCATTTACATGTGATTCATTTATATATGATACATTTACATGTGATTCATATTCATGTGATTCATTTTCATGTGATTCATATTCAAGTGATACATTTTCATGTCATACCTTTTAAAAAACATACATATTTTGCATACTTATTGTTTAGTATTTGTACATATTTTTACTGATTTCTCCTAGGCCTGTGTGGGTTTCCTACAGGTTCTTCAGTTTTCTCCCACCTCTTGAATACATGACACTTATTTTGATGTACACAAATGTTGGCATGCATACTTTTTTTTTTAAGTATGCATACTTAAAATTCTAGTATGCATACTCATTTTTAAGTATGCATATGAACTTATTAAGTCATACTTTGTGTACAACTTCTAAAAAAAAGGAATACATATTTTGCATACTATTTGTACATTTTTTTTTTTTTACTGATTTGTACTTTCACATTTCTTTCCTTAAACACTTCTTTGTATTAGTAAGATATCTCATATCTCAGCTGTTTGTGCCATGATACACTTCCACAAACATGTGTTGTGAAGATTAGTTTTAGATAGAGTCCGGTGATTTCAATCAAAGGGGCAACAATCGGGAGTGAGTGAGCAAATTGCTTTATTTAAAGAACAGGGATTTAATTACACCTTCAAATTAACTGTTGATCCTAGAGGTTCACATACTAATGCCACTCACAGATATGTATTATTGGATGATTTTCCTCATTAAATAAATGACTAAGTATAAGATTTTTGTCTCATTTGTTTCATTTGGTTCTCTTTATGTACTATTAAGAATTGTGTGAATATCTGATGATGTTATGCAGAAATATTGGACATTCTATAGAGTTCACAAACCTCCAAGCACCACTGAATATTTACTCATTAAAATCCAATAAAAACCTACCATAACCCAAGCAAAAAATGGGACAACAAAAACTAGGCCAACCGTGCCTTTCCACACTTGATAGGATGTTCTGGGCTTACTTCCTTATTATATATTCAAAGCCAACATTAAATGATATGATTGGTTTAAGCCTATATTTGGTCCACAGGATAATCCTACGGAAATAAGAACTTGATTAATTCCAGTAAGAGCCGCCTACGCTGAAACATTTGTCAGAGCCAAGCTGCATTCGTGAATGCATTAATGTCTCAAAATGGTGTCACCATGAAAAATTAATTTGTGATAAATAAACATAGTGCATGAGCTCTTCTTTCTCGATCTCATCTAACATCCACCTCTCTCAAATAATGATACAGACATTTCTCGAATATTTTAAGGATTAAACACACTTATTAAATTATCTTTGTTATTTTGATTGTCCTGGCTTAACTACCACCCTCCTTACCCATCAAACACATACACACATACACACCATAAATCTCGTGTCTCTTCCTCTCTGTCTCTTTCTTTTCTCTAGCACAGCTCACAGGAATGTGCTCCATTTCCTTAAAGGAAGTGAGGAACTGAGCCCTGCCCAGGGTCCCCCTCCTCTTTCTGGGTTACAGTGAACTGAAAAGCCCCTGTGAGCCATGGACCCCCTTCCTGCAGGTCCCACCCTCGAGCTGGCCTCATTCCCATCCCTGCCTCAGCTGGACAGTTCCTCCCCCACCACAGTGCCCCTCTTGTCCCTGGATGATTTTTTTTCACTATACTGTATATGTGGTCCTACTGTATGCCAACACTTACATTTCCCAAAAGTCCAAGTGCTCTCCTGTGCAGTCATTCAGCACAGACCCACTAGCTTTCAGTTTGCTAATGTGTTTCATTTGAATATGTTTAATACAATGAATGTAATGGACTACAAATAATAGAAATTGATATTACAAATTACATATTATATTATTTATATAGTATATTCAATGTCCAGATTTCCAGATCTTCAGACAGCTGGTTTAAATTCCAGCTCTAATCTTCCGTATTTGGATCTTCAGAAATGTAGACACCATAAGCACACAAGGGCTGGCTGTCAAGGACAAACTTCAAGATTCAATCCTGCAAGTCAGTGTAGCTGATTCTGACAGGGAATTAGAGCAAAGAGAGAAATTTCTGTCTTCAAACACAATGAAATAGACAGACAGAGAGGGCGCGTCTCAATCAGCTCCCTAGTTCAGATCATGGAGTTGGCCATTTTAAGGCCTGTCTCAATCGCAAATTCCTTCCACTGCACTGGAACGTTTGCTCCCTAAAAGAATTATTAACACAATTAAAATTATTAACACACTAACCACATGAGACGACACATAACTAAATATGATCTACAAACATTTTACATGAACTGCATGTGCATACATGTGCTAAAAACACAGGACAGTACAGTAACTACTAAAACAGGACAATAGTAATATAGTAAGTGACTGTGTAGCGCTGAGCAGTACACAGTTTTAGTGTGGAAGTGTCTGATATTACAGGTAGTGCAGAAGATAGGTGCCAAGGAGTTACAATATAATTTAAAAATGGTATCAATGTAAACATAGCATGCTATGACTGAGTGTTCAGCAAATATGGACAGAGCAGTTATTGTGGTAGCAGCCAGGTAAAGTGTATAATAGTGACAATAAATAAATACTACATATTTTTTTATAATACAGTAGCAGCAAAAAAAAATGCAACTGTGTCAATGCAGGAATGTGCAAATATTTGTATCAGTGCAGTCGCTGAGTATTGGAGTCTGATGGCTTGGGGTTACGCAGTCTGGCCGTGAGGGCCCGAACGCTTCTGTGCCTATTTCCAGACGGCAGGGTGCTGTCTGTGAGGGCTGTGTTTTGTCCTCCAGAATGCTGGTAGCTTTGCGGATGCAGCGTGTGGTGTAAATGTCTGTGTTGGGTGGGAGAGAGACCCCGATGATCTTCTCAGCTGTCTTCACTATACACTGCAGGGTCTTGCAATCTAATGAGGTGCAATTTTTGAACCAGACAGTAATGCAGTTGCTCAGGATACTCTCAGTAGTTTACATTTACATTTACATTTATCATTTAGCAGACGCTTTTATCCAAATCGACTTAAAAGTGCACACTCACACACCAATGGTAGCAGAGCTTCCATGCAAGGTGCTAGCTTGCCATCGGGGGCAATTTAGGGTTCAGTGTCTTGCCCAAGGACACTTCGGCATGGGATCACCCGGGCCAGGATTTGAACCACCAACCCTACGATTAGTGGACTAGTGGACAACCCGCTCTACCGACTGAGCCACAGCTGCCCTGTTCCTCTGTAGAACATGGTGAGGATGGGAGGTTGGCTTTCTTCAGCCTTTGCTGAAATTAGAGCCACTGCTGGGCTTTCTTGGTTATGTAGCTGGTGTTGAGGGACCAGGTGAGTCTCCGTCAAGTGAACGCCAAGGAATTTGATGCTCTTGACGATCTCCACAGAGGAGCCATCAATGTTCAGCAGAGAGTGGTCGCTCCGTGCTCTCCTGAAGTCAACAGCCATCTCTGATATATTAACCTATATTGACCTCAGAACAGTTCTAAGATATATTAACCTACACTGACCTGAGAACAGTTTAGTTATATATTATTCTACACTGACCTGAGAACATTACTAAGATATATTAACCTACACTTATCTGAGAACACTACTAAGATATATTAACCTAGACTGATCTGAGATCAGTACTAACATATATTAACCTACACTGACCTGAGAAAAGTACCAAGATATATTAAACTGCTCTGACCTGAGAACAGTATAATTATATATTATTCTTCACAGACCTGAAAAAAGTACAGAGATACATTAACCTACAATGACTTAATACATGTCAGTACTATTCTCAGGTTAGTTTAGGTTAATACATCTCAGTACTGCTCTTAAGTCAGTGCAGAATAATATATAACTGTACTGTTCACTATCTATCTCATATCTATCTGTATGCTATTCTTGCCAAGACCTCCAGCTCAACCGTGGCACATTTGTGCTCTTGGATGAAGTTTTCACACACATTTATGACTCACCATGGTACTGTAGCTCTCTCAGAGAGCTTAATCTGTTCTTACGTCCATCATGAGGATAGGTTTTAGAGGTGTAAACAGAAAATTTTCTTTAGAGTCCCCACCCCATGCTGTAACATATCTGAAAGTAGATTTACTGCAACGAGTCAGACACACTAGCTTTAAAACGGCTCTCAGAGACCATAATGCTGGTAGCCACACACTTGGTGCCAATCTAGGGTTAGCTCACTGCCAACAAGATGAAGTCATGCACTCTTTCAAAGTGTGTTATGGTAGAGTTAACACCTTTATTACTTAAACAATCACATAAGAGTTTCTGTTCATAATGAGCATTTTTAATTTTTTTTATTTCGTAACACATGAATTAGCTCTACGTACATTTAGCAGAAAAAAATGCTATTATTTCTTTTGTACAAAATGAGACAATACAAAAATACTAATAGTGATACATTTGAAGGTGTAGTTCTTTTTAAAAAACTTAATATGACAAATCTACAATAGTTTAGTAAGCTAAATACAAAAAAGATCTGTCAATCAATGCTTGTTGAAGCAGCAATTTGTAAATAACACAGGTCATGACACTTTGTTTTTATTTATAGTGGATATATCTAAATATGTTCAGAAATAATATTTTACATAGATAATTTTAGTGATCTATACATTATTTATATATTTAAAAGGAGAAAAAAAAGGAGAGTTTGCTGAAATTATAGGACGGACTAGACAATGTAAGGGATGTGCAACATGTTGGAGCTTGTGTGGGTTTGTGTGGATGTACTATATGGTATGTAAACTAATCTGGCAGCACTGTACAGGTGTTAGTGAGAACAGTAGACATTATTTTAGTTAAGAAAAGGTCAAAGAGGCATTTAAAGAAAATAAATCCACAGTTTTCTTCCATTTTTTTCTTCACATGGTAACAGTCCTCTGCACAGAGGCAAGGACTAGGTGCAGAAACACAGTGAGACACACACACATACAACGAATCTCACTCATACATACTCTCACACATACACAAAATGTGGTACTGAGTAAATGTGGTGAGACCCCACACCTTGAACATGTTGGGTTGGAGTTGGAACTCTGGCAGGCAAATTAATTAACACCATCCCTGGCTATAGATACAGTTGGCACTGCTGTTGAGTGATTATGTGCATGGAAGGGAGAAGAATCCATACCAACCAGCAGAAGAGACTCATTCACCCCATCCAAAATTAAATGTGCCAAGCCAGTGCAGTAGATTAGACTCGACATGCCCATGCCATCCCCATCCAATCCCATCATTCCCAGCACAAATCACACCCACTGGATGCAGAAGCATGGCTCTGCCATGCTCTCTCAGCTGGGTGGACATCTTGAATTCACTATTTCACTATTAAAATTTGACAAAATTCTGTTATCTACAGCCCGCCCTCCCCTCGCCCACCCTCTAAAATCCCAGTAAAATGCAACATCCATTGAAGCTAGGCTTCTGTGTGGATAGCTTATCAGGGATGGGTCTAGTGCTTGAGTGTCAGCATATCATAATGGTATGTGTAGTCCACTAGATTCTGCAGGACCCTCACATACCACAGGGTAAGAATTCACTAATATTCAGTCTACCACACACTAAACCTCATCGAGTGTCCTCAGAGCTACACCGCCCAGACAACAAGTGGTGACGATTTATAATGAACGGATATAGTGCTATAAGTTATTTTTCTTTATATTGTTAATATATCTGTGCTAGTAACATTGCAGGTAATAAAGTATCATTCCTATAACTAAGGAAATTGTTGTCTTATACTGGCGAAAGGCCTCGGAGACAAGAGAGAGGAAAATGGGGAAAAGTCTTCATTCATTTACCATTCATCCATTCATTCATTAGTACTTGTTTTGCTTTCCTTCCTCTCCAGTTAGAGTATTGCAAAGCAAGTTAAAGGCCCACTTAGTCCCTGCTGCTTTGGGAACAAACTCCCCAAAATAAATGACTTTTCTTATGATTGTTTAGCTTTCATAAATTGGGCTCAAATAAGAAACAGCAAGGTTTGTAATAGTACAAAAATAGAGAGTCTCAATAGTAAAAAAAAAAAAGTCTCTGTCTCCTGCCCCTACATTCTACTGTCTGATGAGAGAAAGAGAGGGCAGCAGCTAAAATGCTGCTTCTCTTCATTCACAGGTGGCTCTTCAGATTCTTCAAAGGTGTGATTGAATTCTAAGGATTCTTCCTTCCATATCCTCCTCTCACACCAAATTGTGATGGTTGTTCCTGTCTATGATGTCAGCGGAAGGCAGGAGTTCTTTCTTGATTGGTGATGGTGGAGGACTGACAGTCTTCTCTTTGGGCTTGAACAGGTCCGACACATAGAAGACCTACCAAGGAGACAAGAGAAAACAAAAGCAAGTTAAAATGACACTTATAGTGACTACCAACTGTAAACTTACAAAACAAAAAAATCGTAGATAAATTATAACTTGTACATATTGTCAGTACTAGTCCACCATCCACCCATTTCGCATATCGCTTATCCTAAATAGGGTTGCGATGGAGACGGGAGCCTAGCCTAGGGAACTCGGGCACAAGGCAGAGGGCGCCATACCATCGCAGGGCACACTACGGACATATTGGATATGCCAATCAGCCTACAATGCAGGTCTTTGGACTGGAGGAGGAAACTGGAGTACCCGGAAGTAACGTCCAAAGCAAGGGGAAAACATGCAAGCTCCGCACACATGGAAATGGCAGGATTTGAGCGCCCAACCCTGGAGGTGTGAGGCAAACATGCTAAACACTAAGCCACCATGGCCCCCCAACTAGTACATATAAATTTATAGCGAATTTTAATGAGAGAGTTTTAAAGCACACAAAACTCCTACAATTCAAATGTCTTGCAACACTTTTTTTAAAGCACAGCTTTTTAAATACTCAATTAGCCCGTGACTAATAGTGGAGTTGTTATGTTCTCAATGTCGTCATTCACCCCTTTGTCCTCAGCAACCCCCGAAGTCAGCTACTTCCGTCTCTGAGCTCACATTCTGATAACGAGTGTCCAATCACAACAGTCTTTCAAAATCACTGAGTCAGAAGGGAAGACAAATGTCTCCACATGTTTCCCTCGGCCCCCTTTTAAGAAAGTGAAGTCAGAGTGAACCATGTGAGAGGCACAGAGAAAGGAGAAGATATCGCCTGCCAGCCATAGCTGGTGATGACATCACTGGAGTAACAGGAAAACAGGGGGTGGATAATAATTGTGCCTACGGCAGCAAGCCAAGCGCTTCCAGAAGGATTCTCAAGCAAGGTCAAACTGGTGATCTACAACTCCACCTGGACTGGCTTATAAGGCCAAAAGGAGTACGAATCTCTGACATTTTGGCTTGGAAAAGTCTAGATTATTTAGTGTTTCTGGCAGAGCTGATGTAAAGATGAAGCCAGCACCCTATCACAGTTCACATAAGCCAGGTTACAGTACATGTACGTCAAAACTATATATTATTGCCTTTTCAACATGAGAAGTTACGGTTCAGGTGAGGGCGATGTGCAACATAGATTGGCAGGGTGTTTGTTTATGACACAACTTGCATGAAATCCAACAAAATCATTCGTTTTCATTAGAATTTCTTCAAATTTACATGACATCGGGTAGATGAAGCAGGCTTTCAACATGTTCAGTCTTCCACACCCATATGTTTGACTGAAGCCTGGGCTACAGCTGAGTGAAACGCTAATAGCGTGGAGTAACAGATTCCAACAAGCCTGCCATTGCACACACACACACACACACACACACACACACACACACACACACACACACACACACACACACAAAGAGAGCTTTGCCATAGTTTGAGGCTGCACAGTTTAGAAAGGGCAGCCTTATTCAGTGTTTGCAATTGTGAGTGTACAAGTGTACATGATTAGCTCATGCCATTCTTGATGTGACCTTTAAACACAAGTATGAATGACATCAGAAAACTGGAACATAATGCCCCTGGTTAATTGTATGTGTATGTCATTATTCCTCAATGGAGTACATGATCGTAATGAGCTCATGAGTATATAATAGCTCTGTGGCACATGAGCCATACTTTTACACAAAAGACTAACGCTATGACCTCTGTCCTTTGACCCCAGGCAGTAATCAAGCTTTATCATGGAGGGAGTGCTTCCTGTGGCGAGACCCTGCCATATGAAAGTGTTCTTCCTCTGCACTGTTACCCCATTGTGTTCGAAATGCCTCATCAGCAACAGGAACCAGTGTGGCTTGTGTGTATTTGCATGTAAGTATGCATTAGTTTGTCTTCAATACTATCCCAAATGGAGTTATAGGGGCCTCTTTAAAAGTGGAATTAAAGAAAGTATCTACTTTATGTCTGTGAGGTTTGTACACAGAATAGGTTCTGAAGTCAATCATGCTTTCGAGTGAAGTTCACACTGGAGTTTTGCTACTTGCCAAAACAATATTTTTTCACTCTATCATTTGAAACACTGAGAAATGGTGCTTTAGTTTTTCTACTTGGAAAAATGATAGTATATTACTCAATTAATGTAACCATTAATTCCCAGAATTTAAAGCTGTTTGGTACCTGTCTTATTTCATGTCTTTGGATAATCCATAATTAAAACAAATATATTTAATTCTGGTGAAATTCCACCACATGGAACTTTAGGAGCCCAGACTTTACAGCATCTGACTTCTGAATCAAACAGGAACTGACAGAATTAATCTATCACCATCCAACCATTGTGCCAGGGGATGTTGGAAAATTTCGAAAGTAAATCTGCTGGAATAGAAAATATTTTGCATCTTTGAGCTGCTTGACTTTTTAACAAATATGTTACAGGAAAGGAGTATACAAAGACAGACAGGACTACTGACCATAGGCTTAATGTTAACAGGCTAATCATAAACTAATAATGTGTGTGGTCTTCTCCGTGTTAAATTTAGCATGCAGACTGTGCTTGTATGCACAGGAGTGTGTGGGTGCAGCCCATAAATTGTTTTAGGGCACAAAGGTGCATCTGCTTAACGACTGTAAAGACAGCATCGGTAATTGGTGCATATTCCTTCGCTGCATAACTTGGGATGACTTTAATAATGCTGTTAATATTTCCTCAGCTTTACAAAAACAAAAACATTATTTTTGGCTCCACACTTCCTCCCCAAACTGCCAAGACAGCTGTAACTGTTGGGAAAAAAAATGCAAGCCAAACGGGCAGACATATGGAAGAAAAGGATAGGATATCAGAATATATATCTTGCATGCAGACCAGCAGAGAAGAACTTTGTCTTAAACTCTTATCAGTGAAGGAACATGAGTCCGGAACAGTGACCATGACCCTTAACGCTCTAGAGGAAAGCTGGGATACTGGAGGTCAGGAAGTGTAGAAAGGAGAGGAGGAGCTTGTAGAGCGAGAGTGGAGAAATGGAAAGAAGCAGAGAGGAAAAGGCAGTTGGTGCATTCCTCTCCAGCTGTTTCCCCCCTCATCTACCATCCCCTTTCTGTAAGAAGCACTTCCAAACTGAGGCCTGACTGGTGTATGCAACATCTTATTCTCTTCTCTCTTTAGTATGCACTCAGAAATTGGGTCAGCTTTGATGAATTGATGAAAAACATCAACATGTGGGCGGAAGAGCAAAAGGATGTGACGGCTCTCCAAAGAAAGCGGACTACCACGGGTTTTTTATTGGTTTGTCAGACAAAACACAAACCAGGCAACCTTTCGCTCTGCCTGTGAAAATATAGCTCATGGTCTATAGACTCTACAGTATGTTGGTGTGTATATGCCACACTTGGGAGGCTCCACGTCTGGGGTTTCCTTTCAAGAAGCAAGGACCAGCAGATTGACGATACTCTGAGAGTCAACTTCAGCTAATGAGGAGCAGACGCCAAGCCTGTCAGCAGCTCCGCACCACTGCCAAAGCTCACCAGAACACACCACTTTAAAGTCAGGACTCAGCACTTCAAAGGCGCTTTAAAGCCTGTTGCTTTGGTATCAAATCGAGAATAAGAGGTTGGTTTCTTCTACACAAACCATCCTATCCATGAGAAAAAATTAGGCTTCACACCAGAGTAAACACCAGCACAAACATGTAAGAAGTACTGGTCTGGTACTTTGAGTCTTCAGTCGTGCCCCAATATGGTGCCAAACGGTCCAGTAAGTGAGTGCATAAACAATAACATAATATCCTGGCTGTGTTTTCATTTGTTCGGCATCCACGTGCACTATATGTACTTCCCATATGTTCCCACTGAACTCTTGTTGTTAGAGATACTCTAATTGGGTTTCCAAAGTGTTTGCAGATGTGTGCGTGTGAGTGCAGTGGAACAGGCAGAGGGGAGAAATGGGAGTGGGAAAGATTCCAGTGCAAGGTCATAAAAAAAATCGCCTTAATCTACAAGGCTGTGCTCTCACTCATCCTTTTTACATGTTCTAGGGATTGGTTGTCACAGACATGTACTTTATGCAGCACTTGCTATAAAAATTGAGTTGAGCTTTATTTTAATGGACAAAATATTGTAGAAAAGGCTAGTAAAAAAGGAAAACTATTCGTAGGAAAAATGGATTGTGTTCCTGTGGTACAAGAAAAAAAAAAAACAAGGGATGGGGTGCTTTAGAAAAGCACTTGGAATCATTCGCTAAAAAAACAACAACTTGTAATGTGATACAAGGACTTCTGTGTTGCGCAAACTGTTAGAAAGGGTGTATGTACACTACTTGTGTACTACAAAAGGTAGGAAAACAGCCTAAGTTAAATTTTCCTGTGCTTTCTGGGTAATGTAGTCAACCAGAAATGTGGCAACATGTGCCAACCACTGACAAACGACCTGGTACAGTTGGAGCAACAGTGACTTTGTAATAACTCTGTGAAAGCACTTTTCATTGAAACGCCAGTAACACTTTCCATGTTTGCCTTTGGCCCCCTGTTCAGAGGCACTGCAAAGGCAGTTATAAACTGGGCAAAGTGGTTTTTGAGTTGAAGATGATGTGGGTTATGTCACGAATGTGGGATTGAGGCGGAAGCAGGCGCAGACTTGCGTTTTAACATTTATTGAAAACGAAGAACAATACAACGAAAGAAAGACACTAAGACTAATCAACATAAACACTATGGCATGAAACAAATAATATGTTATGAAACAAACACTAAGGCTACTATACAGAAACACCGTGACACAGAGTCTAAACAACGAAAGACAAAGACTATGTGAAAACAAGGGCTATATACAGTGCCTTGCGAAAGTATTCGGCCCCCTTGAACTGTTCGACCTTTTGCCACATTTCAGGCTTCAAACATAAAGATATAAAACTGTAATTTTTTGTGAA
>JAFFST010046293.1:215956-226141 GCA_022414735.1 Noturus placidus | reverse complement strand
TTTGCTCGCCCAATTTTTCAGTTTTTTATTTGTTGAAAAAGTTTGAAATATCCAATAAATTTCGTTCCACTTCATGATTGTGTCCCACCTGTTGTTGATTCTTGACAAAAAATTACAGTTTTATATCTTTATGTTTGAGGCCTGAAACGTGGCAAAAGGTCGAACAGTTCAAGGGGGCCGAATACTTTCGCAAGGCACTGTATACACACACACACACATTAGTGCTCATTAACCACAATGTGAAACAGGTGCATGAAAACATGTGACTTCGGATGAGCAGTGGCTGATGGGACATGGTGTGTACAAACAGACCTGGGTGGAGACAAGAACAAAAACAAACAAAGTCCACGTGTTTAGAACTGTCATTGCTCTCTGCTTCCGGCAGAGCAAAGGTGCAGAACCTGCACCCGGCCACCAGGGTGCGCCATGACCAGCACCGGTGCCGTGCCTGCACACAGCCACCAAGGGGGCACTATGACCGGCAAAGGTGCAGTGCCTGCGTACAGCCACCAGGGGGGAACCGTGACAGGGTAATAGTGCTTCAATGGTCTCATAAACTGTTTGTTTCCAAAATTATTAAAGATATCTTTACAACTATACAAGTTTGTTAACACAGAAAAAGAGAACAAAATAAAGAGACAAAGAGGGGTTGAATTGTGGAGAGGGTATGTTCTGGGGAATGTCTTGGTCTGTTTCCAGTGATTTGGTTTCCAGACTCCAAATGGTCTTCTGTCCTCACTTTGACATGAAGGGAAAAACAGCCAATGATTTTGCAATTCTTGACTGCCTCTGCTTGTGGCAAGCGAAAACCTCACCACATAACACTTCCGGTCTATATGAAGACAAAGAGAATTCTACAAGAAAAGATTTTCAGTGGGAATTGTGTTTGGGGTGAACATGTCTAGTTATAAACTTCTGGTTAAAAAAAACACCATCAGAAAGAGGGAAAAAGAGGCACAGAGCCTTTGCATGGCTGCTCTCAGCACGTGGTTTGTGTTTGTGGGCGCGACGTCTGCTGTTTGAGGCTGCTGCTGCAAACAGCGTGTGTAAGTGTATGTGAGTTGAAGCTGGTGGAAATTCGGCGCCACCATCGTAACATGAACCGAGAACAGAGTAGTTAACCCTTAAGTTCTGATCTATTTTAAATGTGAAATAATGCTAGAGATTATTTTCCAACAGTGCTTGGTTCAATTCAAACAAAACAAAGGTAACTTGAGTCTTTTATGTACATTTAACTTTGTTCAAACACGTCTATCATCAGGATGCCCAGACATGTGAAATGATTTTGTGATACTGGTATTTGATATACTGGATGTGAAATATTGTTATTTAAATAAATTTTAACAACAATCAACCAATCAATGTTGCATTATTAAGTGATGGTGATAAACATGACAGTTTAAAGCAGCCTATCAGAGTATACTGTATATGAGAAGAAAATGATGGGATGTGGAAAGGGATGAAAGTCAAGATGTACTTACTATGCAGTAGGCCACCAGCGCTCCTTGTACAAAGCCAGCGAGCACGTCAGTGGGATGGTGCTTATGGTCTGAAACACGAGACAGACCGGTGTAGAAGGCCATCATCAGAAGCGTGAACTGGACCAGCGGCCTAAGGAGACGAGCTCCACGCCATGTAAACCGAGACTGCAGGTAGAACTGGAAGAAGAGACAGAAGGAGAGAAGAGAGAGAGAGAGAGAGAGAGAGAAGCCTTCACGTTAAAACAGGATTGTATTTTAATGTGAGTAGGTGTTTTCAATACAGTATGTGTCAGTTTGAAATTAGAAAGCCTCAAGCCGACAGAGGAAGGACAGCAATCATGTGACTGTTTGTACTAAATAATTCTCTCACACAGCTGTACAAACAGAAGAGGAAACAACCCACACCTACTCAGATTAAACAAATACTACACTATACTACAAACTCGTTCTAAAACACCAAATGAGACTTCTTCGCTAAGGAGGCGAAGAAGTGTACGAACTTTTTCAACCGTTGATGTGTCAATGTAGCATCCTAGATGTCTAGCTGGACGTTCTTCATCATTTCTAGTCTCCTTGACCCAAAACCCTTGAAAAAGAATGCATTTTCTGGGAACAGGAAGGCCGTCTGGATCAAGAAAACACCAGCAGTCAGATGAGAGCCAGAGTTAATGAGGAAGTGGCAGGTAGGGGTCAGTAACTGGAAGACGCAGCGGGCAGTAAAAGTCCCCAGAAGACAGATCTCACAGAGGGGAAAATGTAAACACCGTTCATTTCGTGCATTCACCATCCAGAGGCTGCACATCCGTCAGTGTCATAAAAAAGAGCAATTTCCCTTGTTCCAATTTCCCTTTCCCATGGAGGTGAACTGATAACTAACTCCCGTCACACCCAACCATATCAGACAAAGAGTGAAGACCAACGTGTCAGACAAAATAAACAATAGCACGGGAACATTAAGATTGCCAGCTAAGGTGCGGACGAGGTCAGTTTTGTCTTCCTGAACGATTTGCCGTTCACATCGCTGCTATTGTATGTGTACCAGGAGGAAAGGATCCCTCCCTACGGATGTTTGGAAATGGAGTTTCCTCACTGCTTCTCGTTCTCTGGTCAGGTCAGGATGGGTGGAGCTCGCTGCTCACTGCAAACCAGACAGTAACCCTTAAGCTAAAAATAAAACCTTTTTTGGTAATTTTTTTTTATCCACATATAGCATATACAGTAAATGCAAAGATTTCACAAATTTTACCTCCACCTAACACAATACAAGATCCTTTTGCATACTGAAAACGGCCCACACATCAGCTAATCTGGTCTGTTAATCCCCCATTCACAAACAGCTCACAGCAAAATGGTGATAAATAGCTAAATGTAATTGTGCATGTGTGTGGGCAAGTGTTCTAGACACTAACCCTCACTCAGTGTGTCGCAGACAGATTAGATTAATAGGCACTAAGCTATTATCCAGTCATGTAAAAGCATGAAACGACCAAACACATACAGTATTACTGCAACCTGACTCAGCAAATGGGGACGAACCTCAATCCAATCTCTCTTTCTTGGACTGCCTGCCTGCTTTTCTTCCAAATAAAAGTCAGCAGGCTTTTTAAAGGAAAGAAAATGGGTCTCTCTAAAAGGCCAAGGATAGACCACTGTTCAATACGAAACACTTTTTTTTTAAAAACTGAACAACCAAGAACATCTTTTATTCCAGGCAAAAAAGCAGCATTTATTGGATTTGATCAAAGACTTACGTGAACAGTTTGTATTGCTTTAAATTGTTCTATGTACCTACTTCCATTAGCAAGCATGTGATTTCTCATAAACACCAAATATCTCAAGTTTATAAACCCACAAGTTTGGCCAACGCTTTATTGTATGTTGTTGCTCGTACAATCCGCCCTTTTCCGTTTGCAGCCAGGGAAAACCGAGTGATATTCTAATCTAAACCTCTGAGTTATTTTAAATGCTGACTTGCGGATACTCGCCATTCCTTTTGCTAGAACAAACAGTAGTATCCATATAGGAATTAAAAACAAACACATAAATAAAGCATTCGAACAGATTCTCATGGAAAACGAACAAGACGTTCTCTGGCCAAAGAACTGTGGCCTGTGGAGAATTTGTCATAGAGTGACTCAGTAGTGCCAAACTCACACTGACAAACCAAGGACTAAACTCTTTGAGAGCATCCAGTTATGAAGCGAAAACTTGACTTGTGGTGGGATAAAATGCCCATTCTTTGTCAAAGACTTTCAATTGCTTAAGGATTAGGTATCAAAGCAGAGCCTGGTTATAAAAGACAATGAAGGCTATATGTTGCGTCATGTCATACAGAGTATAAAATGTACTACAAATCAACACAATTAAACAAAATGCACAATAGTAGTTAAGCTAATCTTCTCGTCACATGACATGTAAAATGATGGGAGAGCTCTCATTTATGCTATTCCTCTCTCACCCACTCTTCCCTTCTGGCTATCATTACGAATGCTACACAATGCCTGGAATGCTCTTGATTTCACTCTGAACATAAACAATTGACCACAAAACAAACAAATCAACCAAACCCTTGGGATAGTACACACCATGAACAGATTAGCATACACACAGAGACACACAGGAGAAGAATGTGACACCATCCCACTACCCCAAACCACATCTAATGGGAAAGCTGAACTTATAAAACTGTATGTCAAGCACAACTATCAAACAACAGCAATTAGTTCCAAAATAAGCACATGCAGGAAACAAAATGGTGTAGATGGGGGTGCTGCAGAAAGGGAGCTGGGGATTAGTTAAGCACGATTTAGACATAGCAGAGTGACGTGTCTAGTCCTGGAGACGGATTTTCTGGGACATTACGGAACACAGCATCCCTGCAGGGCAACATGCAGTTTATCTCGGCTAGTTGATAACAGAGTGTGCTTGAAGAAACACTTTTCCGAGCTCAGATAGAGCCCTTAGCTATCAAAGTTCTGATAAAGTCAATGTGGTGAGGACGTCAAGACACACACACACACACACCCCAATGTTCAGAACCCTTGATCTCCTAAAACCCATCAGGAGCTGGGTGTAGATGGAAGACAAAGTGTGTCCTGATACTTTTAACCCAGGGTGTGGTGTAACACACACACATACACACTCTAAGCTGAGACATAACACACTCATCCAGGAGATAACATGCTTTGTCTTCCTAGGATTCTCTTACCATGCATGCAGTCTCTATAGGCAAGTGGATGGCACAATATGATACACCATGTAGGGGTTAGGTGGGGGAGTCTGGCTGGCCCAATGGAAAAGAGAAAGGTGTATTTTTAAACTTCTAGTAATTCCTTGGACTCCACACATAGCCATGAACAATGCCATGCAACCATATAGTAAATATTTGGACCTATTGGTAGAATATTCCTCTCTATTTTGGGGAGAGATCAGGTGAAGTGCAAAAATAAGTAAAGAGAGTAGATTTGCTAAACGAAAGACCAAAGAGTGGGTGGGGTTTTTTCTCCATTCTCATCGTAGATTCTGTTAATTTTTTTTATAATGCCATGCATCTTCTTGTTTTGCTCTCTAAGGCAGGCAGCACACAGCCAGGGTTCTCCACATTTTCATCTGAGGTCAGGCTTAAAGAAAGTAACATAGTGAGCCAGGATCTTTTTTTGACGTGACTCCAACACTGGAAGTGATGACCAAAAGCAGGCACCTCAAAAGGTCATCACTCTGCAAAATCACCCCTTGGTCAGTCTCTGAAAGTGTCTACGGTGTCCCATCATTTCCTAACTCTACAAGCTGGCTTGTGTGGTTTGGGCACTACATGGATGCCTCAAACCAAAACCCAAGACTTGAGCGGCTAGAGCTTAGCGAAAGACTAGACGAATACAGAAATCCCCACAGACTGCTGCCTCGAGTCAGCCATCAATCATCATGCTAGTTAACATCATTTAGATGATGTTTAAGTTCCTGAAAAATCCCATGGGAAAAAAAGTGGGCCAGGAAACCTAGGCTTCAAGCATCTCATTCCTGACTGGCTTGGCAAGAAAATGAATTAGCAATGTGTGTTAAGACAGTTAAGGCATGTTAAGACAATACCATTAAATATGATGCATGACCTATTACCCAGTAGACAGAGGGGATTTCTGGTTCTGTGAATAGCAGATGAAAATAGGATGGAAAGAGTGACAGTGAGAGATGGAGTCATGAAATCACTGAGTCTCCCATGGAGTAGAACTCAACAGGAGAGAAGGAATAAATAAGAGCGGTGTATGATTTGAAGTTATCAACTCTATCATTCCGTACTGTCATCTGTAATCCCAACTGGCTTCATTCATTCATTTATCTTCAGTAATTATCCTGACCACAGGGAACTTGGGGCAAAAGGCAGGGGTTACCCTGGACGGGGTGCCAACCCATCGCACGGCACAATCACACACATTCACACACTATGGCCAATTTGCACTAGGGGAGGAAACCGGCGTACCCAGATGAAACACCTGAAGCAAGGGTTACTGTATATGGTCATAGATTTATGTATATCGGACATTCAAATGTGTGGGTTTTTTAGTATTAGAATGTGTATGTATTATGAACCAGAAAAATGCGTTCTGACAGCTCTAATTCACATGCTCTGTTGGATATTAATTGCCATGGTTTCTTGGATATTACATTCTTGCAGTGAGAGTCCGTGCACTATGCACTTGGCCTCTACTTTTTCTCTCTGCTTAATTACTTTGCTAAAAGTTCACTAGATGAAAAGCCAATCACTTCTGTCATGAAACACTGTCAGTTCTGTGAGGCCCACAAAGCTGTCAAAGTTGCACATTAATTTAATGACTGCTCGGGTGTATTAAGGTGATTGCTGTCTGAGTTAAAACAGCTTCACCCTATTGGCCCTCTGGCCACACACACACACACACACACACACACACACTGTCCCAGGGTCTCAATAACACTGAGTTGGCGGCGCTCCTGCCACGTTCTACCCTCTCTCACACTCCCACTTAATCTTTCTAAACTCTGGGAAAGTACAGCTGGCCACATTCATTAGAGAACAGGACCCTTGGCCCCTACACTTCATCTGCCCTACCTCAGTGCTCTCTAGGCTACAGCTGAGAGAGAGAGAGGAGGCATCCAGAGGGAAATGCATGAGTGAGAAAAAAGAGAAATCGAGAAAGAGGAAAAACAGGGTGGGCCCAAGACCTGAGGTGAGACTAATAGAGTAGGTTTGAAAGCAGGAAACCGGTTTGATCTACAATGTGGAAACGTGAAAACGCTTAAGCAGGAAGTGAATGGGTGGGGTGTTCAGACTGGCGGGAATTCTAATTAGCAGAACACACTCTTAATACTGTCTTTCAACAGGTGCCAACAAGCAAGGGGAAAACAGATGTAAAAAAAAAAAAAGAGAGGAGAGAAGAGTAATAAAAAATCAAAAAGGAGCGAGGTAAGAGTGTAAGAGAGAAGGATAAAGGAGCAGAGGACATCTATGCAGCTGCAAGACTAAACAGTTGGGTTATATCCAAGTACAAGATGATCAACGAAAATGAGTTTTGGTGTGAGACACCTGTAGGGTTCAACAGAACCCCAAACACAACAAAACCAGCCATGGAGCAAGAAAAGAGGTCAGTGTGTGTATGTGTGTGTACGTATGTTTCCATGCTTGTGTGCTTTTGTAATATACTTACAGCTAGATACAGCATGGTGTACATTGAAAATGAGGCATGTCCAGAGAAGAAGGATTTCCTAAAAAGACAAAAAGTAAAAAGAACATGTAATCCTAAGATTAATGACAGAAATACAGTGCATCCAGAATGTATTCACAGCGCTTCACTTTTTCCACATTTTGTAATGTTACAGCCTTATTCCAAAATGGATTAAATTCATTATTTTCCTCAAAATTCTACATATACCCCATAATATACCCCCATTCTACAATACCCCATAATGTGAAAGAAGATTGTTTGAAATTTATCAAAAAATATAAAACATAAGTACTTAAGTATACACAACATTTGCTCAATACTTTGTTGAAGCAACTTTGGCACCATTACAGCCTCAAGTCTTTTTTGAGAATGATGCTACAAGCTTGGCACACCTATTCTTGGACAGTTTCTCCCATTTTTTGCAGGACCTCTCAAGCTCCATCAGGTTGGATGGGGAGCGTCGGTGCACAGCCATTTTCAGATCTCTCCAGAGATGTACAATCGGGTTCAAATCTGGGTTCTGGCTGGGCCACTCAGGGACATTCACAGAGTTTTTCTGTAGCCACTCCTTTGTTATCTTGGCTGTGTGCTTAGGGTTTTTGTCCTGTTGGAAGATGAACCTTCGCACCAGTCTGAGGTCCAGAGCGGTCTGAAGCAGGTTTTCATCAAAGATGTCTCTGTACATTGCTGCATTCATCCTTCGATCCTGACTAGTCTCCCAGTTGCTGCCACTGAAAAACATCCCCACAGCATGATGCTTCCACCACCATGCTTCACTGTAGGGATGGTATTGTCCAGGTGATAAGTGGTGCCTGATTTCCTCCAGACATGACACTTGCCATTCAGGCCAAATAGTTCAATCTTTGGTCTGAGAGTCCTTCAGGTGCCTTTTGGCAAATTCCAGGCAGGCTGTCATGTGCCTTTTACTGAGGAGTAGTTTCCATATGGCCACTCTACCATACAGGCCTGATTGGTGGAGTTTTGCAGAGATATTTGTTTTTCTGGAATTTTCTCCTCACTCCACAGAGACACGCGGGAGCTCCGTCAGTGACCATCGTGTTTTTGTTCACCTCCATGTCTAACGCCCTTCTCCCCCGATCGCTCAGTTTGGCTGGGCGGCCAGCTCTAGGAAGAGTCCTGCTGGTTCCAAACTTCTTCCATTTACGGATGATGGAGGCCACTGTGCTCACTGGGACCTTCAATGCTGCAGAAATGTTTCTGTAACCTTTCCCAGATCAGTGCATTGACACAATCCTGTCTCGGAGGTCTACAGACAATTCCTTGGATTTCATGGCTTGGTTTGTGCTCTGACATGCATTATTAACTGTGGGACCTTATATAGACCTGTGTGTGCCTTTCCAAATCACGTCCAATTAACTGAATTTACCACAGGTGGACTTCAATCAAGTTGTAGAAACATCACAAGGATGATCAGTGGAAACTGGATGCACCTGAGCTCAACATTGAGTGTCATGGCAAAGGCTGTGAATACTTATGTACTTATGTGCTTTTTTTGTTTTTTTATGATTAATAGATTTGCAAAGATTTCAAACAAACTTCTTTCATGTTGTCATTATGGGGTATTGTTTGTAGAATTTTGAGGAAAATAATTAATTTAATCCATTTTGGAATAAGACTGTAACATAACAAAATGTGGGAAAAGTGAAACTCGGTGAATACCGTATTTTCCGCACTATAAGGCGCACCTAAAAGCCTTAAATTTTCTCAAAAATCGGCTGTGCGCCTAATAATCCGGTGCGCCTTATGTGTGGACTGAGTTCCAAAATACGTAAAAATGTTATGCGACTTTGGTTGGCGTAACAACCGTATGCGCCTTATAACACGGTGCGCCTTATGTATTGGTCAAGTGCAGAAATAGACCCCGTAATTGAGACTGCGCTTTATAGTGTGGAAAATACGGTACTTTCCGGATGCACTATATCCTAATACTCAACTCATAGTGTGCTTTTCTAGTTTATCATTCTGTTTGCTTGCCACTCGGCATACAATGCACGTCTTTGGACTGGGGGAGGAAACAGGAGTACGTGGAGGAAACCCCTGAAGCACTGGGAGAGCATGAGAACTCTGCGCACATAGACTGGAGGTGGGAATTGAATCCTCAAACCTTTGTCTGTCTGCCTATCCCATGACACATCCGTTTTGCAGCTCACATGTTGAGAAGTGCTGCTCAAAATCCACACTACACAATATGTATGATTCAACTGAATCATATTCTCATAGCAATCACACTCTGTAAGGACTTGCTTTGAAAGAGGCCAACGTTTGCTTGTTTTGATTGACACTGAAGTGTAATTACTGTGTTCACACCTGCCCAAACAAACCACATGATGGGAGTAAAAACACCAAGGTTTGACTAAAACAGGTGACTAAATACTGCATGTGAGAAGACCTTGTGTTGATATATGTGAATGGAACAATGTACGTAATTGGAAGTGAGCAGGTGTGTGTCACTCACTGACTGAGTGAGTGAGTATAACTGTGTGTGCGTGTGTGTGCGTGCGTGTGTGTGTGTGTGCGTGCGCATGTGTGAATGAACATATGAACTATATAACTCACCTCGCCTCCTGCACCTTGCTGGGGTCACCCAAGCACACGTAGTCGGTGATGTAGCCGTCAGAGCAGTTGATTTGTGAGTAGTCCGGCTGGCATATGTGAAGAAAGTGTGGTCTCATGCGCCCCACAGACACCTTGGCAATGTCTGTGAATGACTGGCTGACTGCACAGCCGAAGATGAACACACCTACCTGCCGGTAAAGGGCAGAGATGTAGGGGTTTCCCACAAACGACTGTGAGCCCTGCTTCAGGTAACGGATCCTATAGCATTCGCCAATCACAATCTGCAGAGAAACATCAGATAGTTACTGACATTTGCTTTAAAATAAATAAATAAATAAATAAATAAATAAATAAATATCCTGTTGGATATTGAAATCAGTATCAAAAATTCATAATGGTCAGGTCTTAGACATGCATAGTGGTACATGCAAATG
>JAFFST010046293.1:198177-213554 GCA_022414735.1 Noturus placidus | reverse complement strand
TTTTGGAGATGTTCTGTTATTTTAAGAAAAATGTCTATTTCTAGACATCCAGTTCTGTTGCCTTACTACAAGCTACCTTACTTTCTATGAAGATACAGTATGCCCAGACAGATTCATATCACTCTTTCAGAGGCCTCAGCCTCCCATGCCATCCCCAGTCTTGCCCAGTACCATGCCCCCAGTCTGATGCCCCCAGCAGGGGCACTTACGCTGGCGAGGGGCAGCAGGACGCCCACAGCCATCAGCACAGAGGAGGGTACAGTGCTGTTCTTATAGGCGTAGCGGATGCTGTCGTCCGTGCAGTAGAAGCCGCGCTGGTAAGGCTGTATTGAAGACTTGTGCAGCACCATGGAGGGCAGCATGACTGCGCAGAACACACACAAACAGACGCCGCACATGTCGTCACACACACAGACTTACCTGAGATGTTGTGCTGGTCATAATTATGTACATTTAACAGTTTGTTTGTTTTTTACAAACAATCTCCCTGCATCATTCAGACAGGATAAACATGGGTTTTAAAATAAGGAGAAAAGACAGTATATTTAACAGTGATCTGTATATTTAACGGTGATCCTGCAATATGTTTTCATTGATCCTTTCCAAATAGTGTCTAAGCACTTCTTATTTACTAACTAAACACAAATATACTTTATGCCTAACAGTCAAACAGTATAGATTCTCGCTGTTAGCATACTCATTTAAAGAATTCAGAGAAGTACAATAGTGGCGGTATCTATGCTTTCAAGCGGCTTAGCATATCGTGACCGCAAAAGCAGAGGCTAAGGCTTGAGACAATGCATTCTAAATAGCATTAGCTACAATCCCTTAAATAAACTAAACTTGAGAGAGCGCTTCAGCAAGCTTCAAAGAACAACACTCTCTAGAAGGAAAATGTTCTTTTCTTCAGTTTGTTCCTCTGAGAAAAGCTGGCTTTTTGTTGTTGTTGCTGTTTCAGAAAAGGTTCCAGGTAGATCTGCTTAGGAATCGGAAACCTATTTCTATCTAAAGAACCCTTATTCATACAGTGTGCTTCATACAGTACCAAATTCTGTTTTTCATTTCAGATTTCATCCAAATTATTGGTTAACAGCAATGTAATAAGACAGACAATGGTGAGAATCACGAGGTATGATTTCCTTAATGAACTGATCTCTGGTGTTTTGGTTATTCTAAAGATTAAATTATACAGAGTGAGCTTAGTTAGATTTGCTTAAAAGATATATGCGCATGTATGTCCACAGCAGGTCATTTATCCCACAAGGCCATACCAACAGCACAGAGGTTTACCATACACGTCCAATAAATAACCAGATCTATAAGAAGTTCTGTTAAGAGTTCTCAGCCCACTGTGTTATATGGAGGAAGGTTCTGCCAGACTGAGAGCAGAGCCCAATATGGCCTACTCGTTAACATTGTTAAAATGTCACATCTCCAGCAAAACACATGTCAGCTGTCATGCGGTGAAAATAAATCTAGATTTCCAAATCAAAGCAAAGAAAACGTAAGCTGTTTGAAAGGGTAGTGGGAGCTCTTAAAGACGGCAGCTATGAAAGGTTGTAAAATGTGTGACTAGCAAGAAAAACATGGCTAAGCTTACATTGGCCACCCAAACCTCTGGAACTTTGGGTCTTTGGGATGGCAAGAAAGGCCAGGATAAGGAAGCATTCTGGGTTTGTGTGGTTAGACAGAGTGGGCTAAACACACAAGTAACAGCCAACTTTCATTTGGACGTACTTTGAAAGTCAAGCTTGGACTCTATTTGGCACGAAAAATCTTGACCTCAAAAAGGCATGCACCACCAATCTCAAACCTCATGCGAAATGACATACAGGATTTCTTAAATCCCAGTCGTGGAATAATTCATACACACGAGTTGATATTTCAGTATATTCCCTATCACCACAACATGGCTGAACTTTTCCTGCCTGTCTTTTTCACTCTTTAAACAGCTGAGCATGGCAGCACTTTCAGGGCTTCACCTGCGTAAACAAAGTGTGCGCAGTCATGAGAAAGCACATTTAGGAGTAAGGTAAACTATTGGTGAGGGTTGGGGAGGTCACAGATTTGGAGGGACTTCATGGGAACAGGTTGTGTACTGGGGAAACACCCACTGCTACTGATACTTCACAAACATGTCTAGATTCTTCCCACACCTGTATCAAATAGACGAGAAAGAACGGCCTGCAATCAGTCATAGGCAGGGAGCAAGGATGCTCGTGGATAAGTGTGTTTGTGTCTGCCTTTCCACCCTCCACAAATTCAAAGGGCAGACAAAGCTCTTGGTGAGCAGAGAAATTCCAATCTGAATTAAACCATCAGAAATTTCCATCACATTGCTGTGGTTCTATGCACACTGAAATTATGATGTAAATGAGAGAGAGAGAGAGAGAGAGAGAGAGAGAGAGAGAGAAAGAAAAACAGAGAGAGAGAACTTTTGCGTGTCAGCCAAAGAGTGAGGGTTGGACTGAGCGAAAGATATATAGAGAAAAGCAATCATCGCTTTAGTGCATGTGGGAACTCCAGTGGCAGGGCACTGGCCCCTTACTGGGCCTTAAAAATAAGCCCAATGACAGCATTGGAGAATGCAGAGGGCCTACTACAAAGCCTAAATAGGCCTGAAAAGAGTGTGAATGTGTGCATGTGTGCCTTTGCACCAAATGCTGATGAAAGGCTCTCTGTATATGCCCACACTGCCAGACACACTATGCCAGGCTGGAATTGTTCAGCCCATCATGCCATCACCATGAGAGATGGCTGGTATGTGGAGATTCTGTCCCTCTCCTCTACACACACACACACACACACACACACACACATCCACATTTACACAAACATAATCCCATTCTCTTTCCCTAACCCTAATTCACTCCTCATGCCTGGGCTCATTTGCGTCACAGTACAGAAGCTGTAGGGCTTCAAACGAAACAGGCTCATAAATAATAATGCTCATGCGCGCTTCGCCTTCATGTCTCTCTATCTTTCTCTCTCCGTTTCTCTTAACTAAACACAAGGCACCTGAACTCTGTGTGTGATCAATCAAAGAAGAATAAATCTGGTTTGAATTGAGCAGATCACAGAGAGCATACTGAATGGACAGACATTCAAACTTTGTGCTTTCGACACTATTAGGAAGCAAAGGTTTCATTTAGCAATCTATAAGGTTCTGGATTGGTTTGGTCCAATGGAACAACTTTCATTAAGAGTTTTAATTGTGCTGTAATTTTAACAAATGGTGACACCATTAGGTTGTGTGTCATAAGAGAACCTGAGAAGAGAAAGAGCGAATTCCCAGGAGCTGCCAGATTTGCTTGGCATAAACAGTTTCGACTAGTGAAGCTGCCCCAGAGAGATCATTCAGTCAGAGCCTAATGAAAATCATCTGGAGCCAACGTGCTCTGGGGTTTCATCTTGGGGAAGGCAAACTACATATACACACCACACACAAGCATACAACAACAATCAAAAAGTGGGTGGCAGAGTGCAGTTTTGCATGGGGAATTTTCCTATTTGGGTTATCAGATGTGGGCACACAGGCGTTGCGGATCGCCTAAAGCTCAAGACAGCACATCAGAGATACCAACATGGCATGACAGAATGTCAGTTCAAAAATGACTGTTTATACAAGAAACGAGCACAGAGAAGAGATTTGTTTGCACAGCCTTATCAAACATGATGCTTTGCTGGAAGCGAGGAAGTTCCAAATTTCTAGTCTAAACATGCGATATGAGGGTCGTGTGTGTGTGCGTGTGTGCATGCTAATGATATGATAACCATCAGAGTCAGGCAAATCAAGAATAGTGTGTGGTTTATCACCAGCTTGGAACAAAACCAGTAGGTTAGCTTATAAGTCAGTAGTCTAGCCAAGACTCATAATTTTTTTCCAGGTTATCCAAAGATAGGTATGCTCCTGCTCTGTCCACTACTCTTTTCCATATTAAATCCAGTCATTAACACAACATGGAAATATTCCACCTGCTTAGAATACAATTTTATTATAGCATCAGGTTACTGTCTGTGTGAAGTTTTACATGTTCTCCTCCTCCTATCTCACCAGAACATGCTGGTGGATTCACTGGCTACCTTAAGTTGACCAAAGTGGTGAATGAGTGTGTGAATCTGGTCTGCCATGGAGTGACAGGTTGGACAAAACTGTCAGGACTGCACCTCTTTAGCGCTGAGCACTCGGAAGTTGAATAGTCAAATTAGCATTATAACAAGATCAATCATTATTAGATGCATCTTGGGAAAGGGAGTGGGGCATTGTGATGAGTCATGCTTAGGAAATCCTTTATATGTGCTGTGACATGCTCCAAAGAAAACACACACACACACACACACACACACACACACACACACACACACACACACACAAAATTGGGGAAAGAGAAGAGTACAAAGGTCAAAGCCTTTAGCTGGGGAGTCTATCAACAGCACACTCACATACACTCATATGTGAACACACACACATTTGGGTCAGAGGTTCTGTTAAACCCACAACGCCATCACTGACAGCATTAAGACAGATCAGCAGAGGGCCAGAGGTCACGGGCCAGACCGGTTTGGGACGGCGCTAAATAAGAAATGCATAACTCTGGAGCCTGAATGCATAAAGAAGATAAGATGAGAAAACTTGAACACACGGACACAAGATGTTGTTTGTCATGACCTTGGAACAAGCAAACAAGTAGTGACAGTGACCACGTCAAGAAAGATAGGAGGCATTTAGCAGAGTCTATCAGAGCATCTATGTGTCCGTGCCCTAGCAGCTAGTGTGCTTAAGATATCCCATTTTAACTAAGAGCGCGGCTTAACTGCAGGAATGGCAGATTAGCAGACTAAATACTGTATATGTAACATTTCCTCATTCATTCCTGTTAATCACCATGCAAAAAAAATTATCTAAGATATGAAGTTCATCTTATGCTAACAGTAAACTAACTAGTGATTCCTATATCAAGTGACATTAGATGCTGACTATCTGCTATTGAAAGCAGATAAAACTTCATGTTCGCTCCTAAACCCATTTTAAATATACCTGGTGACATTAATATAAAAACAACCAATCATTTAAAGATCAACAGTTTACTATCATTTTAACCTGAAATGCTAGCTTACATTAGCAAAAAAAAAAAAAGAAAGAAAAAAGAATGACGCTTACACCTCCCTCACACGTAACTGTTCTTTGCCTGAGGGGGACTGTGCTCTTACTCATAACTTGATATGGAGAAATTTGTTCTTACCGGTTCCTGTGTGACACTTACATCATCACCCTGCTAATAGCCTGGCGCTGTCTGAATAAAGGAAATGTGTCAAACTGATAAGTCTGCCAGTTAGTAGCATGTTAGTCATCTCTGATATTCAAAGCTTTTCTGCTGCTGCAATTTTTTTGAACAATACATATGTGCTATGGAGTAACATGACAATAGCGTTATGATGACGTGTTTAGTCCACCCACTTTCTTTTTTTTTCATGCAAATTACTTTTTATGTCACTTTCCATATACAGACCTTTAAATTAAAGTATCCAAATGTACTGCTATGGAAAAAAAAAAATTCACCAAAAAGGTTCAACAGGGCACAAAGAACAGTAAGCTCACTGCTAAGTAAGGCTTCAGCTTGAAGCCATAACTGACAGCACATGAGCCTTTTAGTGCAGCATTTTAGGCTCACAGGGCATCAGTATTCCACACAGAGAAGGGGTTTGTTTTGAATTTAGGCTTCAGCTCGCCTGATTGGTTTGTCAACGGCGATCATTTGGAGGAGAGGCCCAGGGGTCAGGGGTCGGATCACAGTCCGAAATCCCAGAGAGGGGTGGTGTATGGAGGCTGTGAGTGAGAGAATACAGCATGCTGTGGGAATGGCCTTGTGGAGAACGAGTGGAGTTCTGCCAGACCTCATCCGCCTGTGCCAGAGCAACAAAATACAATCGTGGGGGGGTCAGGACTGCTGTAGGGAACAAGAAGAACTATAGAGGAAAAGTTCATTAATTACTCAGGGTGGGAGCATATAGAGAGGGAAGAGAGAGAATAAGACAGAGTGAGGTGGCAGGGATAGAAAGGGGAGAGAGAGAGAGAGGGAGAGAGAGATTTTTGCATCCATCTTTTATGTCTGTATATTTAGAGCTGCATGTGTCTGTGTGTGACTTTAAAAATATGAGGCTGCACTTGCTCCCTGGTATTAGGCTGCACTGTGTGGCATTCCTCAGGAGTCAGAGGTGCACTGCAAGCTGGTATGGAATTTCCAAAACACACACATGTCTGGCACACCCTCACTGCAAACTCAAACTCATGATCTAGCTGACCTCTTTCCTATGAACTATGAACTCCAAAATGTGTGGCCTGCCTGCTAAACATCCTCTCTCCTGTCACCTCTGCATGGCTAATGAGCCTTACACACACACACACACACACACACACATGTAAATAAAAACAGAATGCAATGATTTGCAAATCTGACAAACCCATATATTATTCAAAATTGACTTGTTGTTTCCCAAAATGGTACATTTCCTCAGTTTAAACATTTGATACTTTTGGTGTTCTGTGATCCTCTTATTTAGTGACGATTTGTTTATGTGTGTGAGTACTATGAGTAAGTTAAGCTACCATTCCTCTGTCTCTAACTGTCTGTATCACACAAAGGCCACTCAGCATTGTCTGTACAAGCTGCGAAGCTCAGCGTTCTCAGTACCTCAATACGCCGGATTCGCTGTGGGGTTAAAAACATGCTTACACGCAGCAATTTCTACTCACAGAATATTAGCACCTGGGCCTGGTCCTGAATTTTTTTTAAGCACATACACACATGGTGGGCAGAGTTGTCCAGTGCTGTACTGCTGATAGAGGGGTATACAGTATATGGATGTATATGTTTTCATTTCTGGTAGCACATCAAATCCATTCATCTATATTTAGATGCTAATCTATATTTAGAAATTGTCCATGTTTAGGGGGAAATCACAGTGCAGAGCTTTTTCACATTGCATTGAATTGAAGCTGCTCTGTTATTTTACCTTTTTGATCCCTATCCCACACACTACACACACTGCTTACTGTACACCAGGACGTGTTTACCTAAGACGGGACGTGGGTGTGCATAAATATCATTTACTGTGGTTTCCTTAAAGAAAATAAGGAGGCTCACAATATACCCTAACAAAATAAGAGATGGGAGACTTTTAAATCATGCTGCTAAAAGCACTAATATGGTCTGTTGTTCTCATCTACTGGGTCATAACTCAGGTCTTGAACTATCATAGAGGATTCTGAGGAGTCAGTTTTGACTTAGTTTGACTGCTAAGTCAAATCTGGGGCTTGGTGTGTTCACAATCAGAGCTGATAATATGTTAACACATGTACACAACACTGCCACCTACACAGTTCCCTCTTTCCCTGCATTCACAGTAGCAAGCGAAATAGCACCCGATGACTTTAAACTAAATATAGGAAAAATAGGAATACTCGACTTACATTTTTCAAGGTCCAATTCCTTGAATACGAAGGACTGGACAACTAACATGACCGAAAGGCGACAATAGTTATATTTTAATCAGTCCTTAACTGGATTTCGTGGAGTTTTTTGTGATTGTTGTGTATTGAAACGTGGTTCGCACAGTCTTCGCTGTGATGTTTGTTGGTAAATAAAACCTTTTCAATCATGACTCGAAGAGGGGTTTGGCTGAATGCACATTGTGATTATGTCACATGATGCATTTTGGACCAAATCTGCATAAAATGTGCAATAATTTAGAAAAATTGCACACTCCTCTGAATCCATCCATCCATCCATCTTCAACCGCTTACTCCTTTTCAGGGTCACGGGGAACCTGGAGCCTATCCCAGGGAGCATCGGGCACAAGGCGGGGTACACCCTGGACAGAGTGCCAGTCCATCGCAGGGTACAATCACATACGCACTCACATTCATACACTACGGACACTTTAGACACGCCAATCAGCCTACCATGCATGTCTATGGACTGGGGGAGGAAACCGGAGTACCCGGAGGAAACCCCCGACGCACAGGGAGAACATGCAAACTCCGCACACACATGGCCCTAGCGGGACTCGAACCCCGGACCCTGGAGGTGTGAGGCAGACGTGCTAACCACTAAGCCACCATGCCCACTCCTCTGAATATTGCTTGATATTGCTTACATTTCTTCGATCACACAAAATCACGTAATCCTAGAGGGACTAGTTAATGCTTAACCATTTGTGATTCATTCATGACTATAAATAAGACTCATCAATTCAGGGTGTTTTGTTTCATAGCGGCGCTTGGATATTTGTCTTTAAACATTCTGTATTCGTCGGCGACCTTTTTAAAAATAAACAAGCCATGTCAGAAGTTCACTAATCAGGAGAAGTCAACGAAATGAAAAATCTATGAAAATGCCCGAAAACGCTCCCCTGTCTCTAGCCCTGTAGCTAGCTTCTGGTCCAATGAGCTGCCTTTGCTAAATAATTCACATAAATGCATGAGGTCCAAACTGTGTGTGTAAAAAAAAAGACATGATCAGTGTGATAATGTGATTGTGCCGAACCAAAATCCACGGTCTACAATCTCAGTCTCAGCACCAAATCCCATGTCGCCCTTAAGCTACACAGACACAGAGAGTGTCTGCTGTGGTCAGAAAATTGTAACCATGCCTATACATAGCATTTCTATACTCATGTTATGCAGACAACTAAAGCTACATTTAGACCCAGTTTAGATCCGTGTTATAAAAACAGATGTGTTTACACGTCTGGATTGGTGTGTGCTAACATATGTGTGGGTCTGGAAGTGAGTGTTTCAGCTTAATCCATACATGTGAGTCTTACATTTTTGGAATGCAATATATATGAAGAATAAATACAAAAGCTAATACTAAAGCTAATATATCTGAATATCCTGTTTATACATTTTTCCCAACTGGTGTACAGCTAACACACTGTCAAAATCGATGGCATTGTGAAGTGCTGTTTTGGCTGATTATTTACAAGGAGAAATATAAGTTGATATAACTGGTTTAGTCGATTATGCTACACATCCCTATCTTTTAGCCAAGAACAGTTCACACTTGCACTGAGCAACCCATTCGATCAAATGGCACGCTCTCTTTATCAACATCTGCTGCATTCTCACAGAAATTAGCAGCTGGATATCAACACATTCATATGCCAATCGTGGCACTAATTAGATCAACATGATGATGTTAACAGCTCTTACATTACTTGGAATGATTTTGAACATACATCAGCTGTCCAGAGTAAAAACACGTACATTACATTGAGACGGGTGTCCTGAAGAAAAAAATAAACATGTTACACATATAGAGCACAGGGAGGGTTGGAATAAGGTAAAGAAATATGTATTTTCCTGTCTGAGGGGAAAAACTGTTGGGGTTTTTTTATTATTATTATTACTATTATTATTATTATTATTATTATTATTAAATATTGTTTGTTTCCACTTCCTCTTTGTGGTTAAGTTTGGGAAACCACAGCTTTGAATAGCACACATGCTATCTTGACTAAGATAAAAAAACACTAAAACACATAGTAACATCATATGGACATGCATGGACATGTATGCATTTCAGTAACAAAAAAAAACTCATTGCACTTCCAATTAAATAACAGTTTAGCTTAATCTCACTGACTGGAATTCACAGAATGTAACAGCCTGTTAATTGTCTGTTATTATATTCTTGCCTTTTTCTTGGACGATGTATGAAAGTGTGAGGCGTAGCGAAAGACCCAGAGGTGATGGACCTTTACACACTGGACAGCTAGACACAAACACAGGAATGCAGAACACCCAGACTTTAACCGAAGACAGAAAGGGAGAAGAGGGAGAGGGGGCGAGTGAGGTCGTCCTTGGCCTTTTGGACATAGATGCGGTTTGTTTAACAGATGCCCACACAGGATTCCTGAAATCTCATCTCAGATCTCAGAATATGCACTTCCAAGTACAAACACACACACACACACAGACACACACACACACACACACACACACACACACACCAGATTCCACAAAATCACATTCCTGAAAACACCCCGGAATTCTAACTAAGCTCAAGGAAACTGAGAGAAATTGTTGACAAGGCTAAGTGGGTTAAGCAGAGCCTTTGCTAAGGTCACTATTTCTAACATACACTTTAACCAACTATCCAACCTGCAGCAATACTCACACAAACAAACAAACAAACAAACACACAATGCCTCCTTTGCTGAAACAATGGATTATAGATGGTCAACAAGAAAAAATAAAATGCAATAAATCTCACTGTAAATAACTCAATTATTTCCATTGAAAAGTTGCTAACAAAGAGGGGGTTGTTACCGTATATCCTAAACACAACAACTGATTACGTGGATTTCCTGTTGTTCTTGAATACAGTTAGATGGCAGTAAAAGAAGAGAAATGCATATGGTGTTGGTCAACTGTTGGCTGATAAAGCAGGCTCACTAGAAAACAGACACTCTAGGATATTTAACAAAAGCCAGAGGCTTGTTATCACTACATTGCTTCCTTGATGTCTGCTATAGGATTTGATAACATCACCTCTCTCTCTCTCTCTCTCTCTCTCTCTCACACACACACACACACACACACACATAGCTGTAAGACAACCGTGTGCGTCTAATTGCTACGCCAGGCACTCCGTTTTGTCTAATAAATCCTTGGCTGCAAATCACCTTACCAGCCAAAAACATACAGACAGTATACTGCTGTAGTCACAAACTTAAGCCCTACCATTTGACAGGCCCATTAGTGGGTCGTGGGTGTCACTCAGATGGTGTGGTTTATGGAGTGTGTGTGGAAGGGAGACCAAAAGACTCTACTGATCCCAACATACACACATGTACACACATACACAGCGTTCACACATAACCATCTCTGGCATCACCTAACTCACTCTGACTCCATTTACATGCGCTTTTCCAAAAATACACACTGCCAGCAGAGATGTCAACATTTAAGACGGTTCAAACTTGGTATTAACATCCGTCTCATAGAGTGAACAAATTTTAATCATCTGAATCTGAATTCAAATCCAAGTTAAGCACCTGTATCTATATACGGTGAATAAATATGGATTCATAAATATTGATACAACATCAGATGCAGACTCGCAAGTCAACATGATGCTATAATGACAAATTTGAACAAAGCAACTGCTAATTTAATTGTCATTTGGATACATTGGATGGCAACATGATGGCAGTACAGGCATCGCAGGGGAGCCTATCCCAGGAAACTTGGGGCTCAAGGTGAGGGACACCATGGACGGAGTGCCAACCTATCACAAGGCACAATCACACACACATTACAAACAATTTGGAAATACCAATAAGCCTACAGCGCATGTCTTTGGACTGGGGGAGGAAATCAGAGTACCAGGAGCACCTCAAAGCACAGGGAGAACATGCAAACTCCACACACAAACAGAGACGGAGATGGGTTTTGAAACCCCCAACCCCAGCGGTGTGAGGCAAACGTGCTAACCACTAAGCCATGATGCCCCTTGAATAGGAGATATATGAGCATATACAGCATACTGAAATTCTGCCATTCAATATTACTCACTAACTTACAACATAGACAAGATCTCATGGCCATCTGTGGGCTTTGCTGTGTTCTAGCTTCTTTCTCAAAAGGAAACTCTTCTTCTCTAAGCAACACTGTTCTTTCTCATTCTTAAATTATGGCCCTCACACTTCCCAGCCCACTCAGCTGACCACAATCACAGTATTATTTGCGCTGCCCCAGTGGATAGTGGCTTCTGACGTGTACTGTACATATGAGAGTCGCCTCGTCCTTAGCACTGCTCATTCAGCCGGCACCTGGCTCATCCGATCTGTGTACATTTGCAAACGTAGAGCTTAGCCTGTAAACACGCCAAACATCCTGCACCATGTCTGAGAATATAACAGATGTATAACTATACAGTGGGGAATATAGCTCCTCTCTCTGCCTGCTCGGGTTGACTGCTGCTGAAACCCCCTCAGCAGAGGACTTACAAGGCTTGTCTAAAATTACGATGGATTGCTTGTCAAACATACATGTAACATTTTATCTATGACGTGTACCATTAGTGCAAGCTCAGATGAAAAATTCCTACTGTAGGAGGACTTAGGCTTGGCAGGTTTTCCTAAATACTATGCTAGCTTCAAGTTGCAATTATGACCCAGTCAATGGGAGCGAGAGGTTTTGCGTTTGAGGAAATGGTCTGGAAAAAGAGAGGGATTACATTTCACAGCAAAGCCGGCCACATCTAGGGCAAAAGAGTGAAAGTAAGGGATGGAGAGAGAGAGAGAGAGAGAGAGAGAGAGCAGAATGAGTGAGAGAGCAAGACGACCTTTTCCTCTTTCCACCCTTTCCTGAGTTTGGTTCTGCAGACACCCAAGCCAAAAAAATGACACCAGATGTTAGCGTAAGAGCAGGGGCTATGCTGACCTGGGACCAGGCATTTGAGAGACCTTGGAAAATATTTATAGACGTGACTATGTGTGCACCTCTGTGAAACGAGAGGATAAAACAGGCACACTAAATGAGTGCAGCTCTCATGGGTTCTCCAGCATGCTATAACTCTGCCCGCCACCCCTGTTCTGGAATGCCACACTTCACATTGGACTTCACATGGCCAAAATCAAGACAGTCAAACCTATTTTTTAATCCCTTTGATTACACAATAGTCCAGGTGGATGAGTTCCAGGTAGTTCTGGTGTTGCTTTAACTTGGAGAGCACTCTTCACCACTGATTGCAGACAAACTCTCCTTTCCTATACATGCATAAAACAGCCAACAAATGGTGTTAGCATTTCCATAATTCCCTGCAGCTTACTGGAGTAAAAGTTGGCTCAATGTGTGTTGAACCATCTTAAAATGCACAGAGCGTGCTTGGGCTCCATCCTGCCTTGAATGGCATCCCGGCTCCATTGTGTGCTTGACGAAAGTCATTGAAGCACAGTAGCGCTTAGGTAAGGGCCAGTTTTAGAAGGCGGCTTCCTGCAAAAGGCCGCCAACAAACAAGCCTCTCCATAACAAAGGAAGTTACAGTGGGGGCAGAAGGTCGATAAGCATTCTAATGTTGCACAATTACACAGCCATGAGCATTATAAGCTATTACAATTATACTTTTCCCTCTTGAGTATAAGCGGATTAACCAGCCGCACCAAAGCAACACAAATAAAGAATGAGAGATGGAACGAGACTTTAAAAGCCTGTTTAGTGGCTGTGGCATGTAGCAGAATGTGTGTCACCCCCACTACCCACTTGGGGGTTAGGGGGGAATATGGGAGGACACACCTCATTTGCTTTAGTGCACTACTGTATGCTAATTGGGCGAGGCTGAGCTTCACTTTCTCTGGAGGAGCTCAGTGGGAGGCGAGGCTTCTCAGTCAGCGATCTGTCTGACTGCTCGCATTTGCAGAATCACCTTCAGTCTGATCATAAATGGCAGTAAGTTCCAGTCTACCACTGGTCCTGTGGTTAGGATTTGACCACAAGCACAGTGAATCTTTATTACTATGCCCAAGGTATAAGGCATAATGTAGAGAGTGAGAGTAAATTGGGAATTCAGGCGAGGCAGCAGTAAACAGATGGAACCCCAAGCATCCAGCATCACACTGAACAAAGCCCATTCAATCACACATTCTTCAAGTGGCCCACAACTTCGCACCCCCCCTCCTCAAGTCCCCATCTTAATGAGTCTCCTCTCTTTCACAACACCATCCACCCCACAACATAAAGGAGAGCAACTGCCCTGTCTTTAGCATCACAAAGAGATGTTCGTTTTTATCCTACTTTGATGCACGAAGCCGATGCCACTGCCGTTTATTAATTGGAGAAGGAAGTGCGCGCAAACAGGAGATTTACTCCATATGTGGTTTATGGCATTCTGAGTTGACAAGAACCACATATAAGAGTCTTGTTTGAAAGTGCATGTTAAGCAAACACTGTAAAATGTGTCTGTTTTCATTATCTTCCATCTAGGAAAAGAGGAAAGGAGGGTGGACTGGAGTGGCAAGTGCATTGTGGTCACAGTTGCAGTCATATCCTGGACTTATAAAAGCTATACAAAATATCGCAATGTGGTGCTTGTGCATCACTTAGCAGTTTATCACATGCACAAATGCAAAAGAAATCCCTTTATTATTCTCTTGGACTTTTCTCATCTTTTTGTGAATACAAAAGCAAATGCATGCTGAAGGGTCAGCAACGGTTTAAGCAAAAACACACATTTTTATGCCATTTTTCCCCTCACATTCCACAAACAAAAAGACCAGAGAGGCACTTGGCCTGTCTCCACTCTAAAAGAAAGCTGATATGACGCAGTGTAGTGGTTTGAAAAGAGGCAAGGCAGCTGAAGAAAGGGATTTGTAGAATGTATGCCATTGGCCTCATGTTTGCTAATCCCAGAGCTCTGAATACTCACTTGCATTTGTATAATGCTGGATTTGGATGCACAATGTTGGGGCCGCACAATGAATGCACAACATCTTCCAAAGAACGTTTGCAATCCCAAATGTAAGTTTAACATTGAGTTAAAGTTTGAAAATCTGCTGAGAGTCAACTAAATGCTGACATTTGAGGAAGATAGAATGTATAGTCTAACTCTGCTGCAACGTTTTATCCTTGAACACCGACTGACATTAGTAAACTGATTATACCATTCTAATGGTTTCCAGGCACACAAACAATTATTAGGCGAATCAGCCGTCAACACCCTCCAAACAGCTTGCTGAGCAGACCTCAAATGCTGCCAGACTAAATGTTCTACCATTCTTTTTAGGTTATTTGTAATGCTACCAGACAGGATATAAGATGCTCTTGAGCTGGTAGATGAACCATAAATGTAAGCGTTTGCTTAGTCACTTTACATTTACATTTATTCATTTTATCCAAAGCGACTTACAAGTGCACACTCGCACACCAATGGTAGCAGAGCTTCCATGCAAGGTGCTAGCTTGCCATCGGGGGCAACTTAGGGTTCAGTGTCTTGCCCAAGGACACTTCGGCATGGGATCACCCGGGATTCGAACCGCCAACCCCACGATTAGTGGACAACCCGCTCTACCGACTGAGCCACACGCCACTTTAAAGTTTCAGTAGATGCAGTGGATCCAATCTACAGTCAGAGACCCAACATGCACAAAGCCACATTTCTGTTCCCCACACCATATAAACAGAATGTAGACAGTGCAGGTGCATGTCTGATGAAAAGTGCTGGCCTGTGCATGCAAACAACAGCAGGCTGCACAGGAAAAAGAAAGGTCGTTTTTTTTTTTTTTTAAACTTCAGCTTGTGTGGGTTTTAATATGTGAGACACGGTAAGAGAAGAGCATCCTTCCAAGTGTTTCCAAAAAAAAAAAGGTTTCCA
>JAFFST010046293.1:150725-184940 GCA_022414735.1 Noturus placidus | reverse complement strand
AGGCCTTGAATTTGATGCGGGCTGCTACAGGAAGCCAGTGGAGGGAGATGAAGAGGGGTGTGACATGGGTTCTCTTTGGCTGGTTGAAGACCAGGCGTGCTGCAGCATTCTGAATCATCTGCAGAGGTCTGATGGAGCTGGCTGGGAGGCCCGAAAGTAGCATTGAAATGTAACAAAATGAAACATAGCTAATATTTCACTGGTGAAGCGCAGGGCTTTTCTCATGCTGCTGTTAGCTTGCTGTGCTGTCAGTCACACAGCTCTCTATTTTATAATACTCTCCACTAATGAATATGAATTTCTCTGTCGATGCGGTGATTTCGTTAGCCCAGTTTGTGAATCAACAATGTTGTGTGTGTGTGTGCGCGCGTCTGGCTTCTAGCTTTTGTCTAGCTTTAGAGACCAACAGAGAAGTAGGGTTGTCATGATACCATAAACATAATTTACGATACTATACCACCTGAAGTATCATGATACCATGCAATATTGTGTTAATTCATCATTCAAATCTACAAAATGAAGCAAATTTACAGAAATACATAGATATAAATGAATATAGACAAAGCGAATTTTCCTCTTTATTAATTAAAATGAATAACTGGCTGTTGGAAAAATTCAAGAACAATCGTACAGTTTGCAAGCGACTAATTCAGTGCACGACATATTTCATCCCTTGTTCCCTAACAATGAAATCGTGCATGGAATGGAAATTCTCCTCAGAGAACTAAGAATGAACACATCATGAGGAATAAATAGCAAAATTTTTAAATGAGTATCTAACATGGCTAATTTGATTATTTACACAGCGGTTAGTGTAACATTAGCTCTCTTGTTAGCAAACAGGAAGTCTTTAAAGATTAAGGTAAAGAATTAAGGTTAAATGAAGTGTCACTAACCGTTGTGTATTCAGAGAAAGCAGTGGGAGGTGTCATTTAAGTGAAAATAGTATTAAGTGGCAAACGTACAACATTACTTACAGTACTACTGTATTGACGATACTACTGTTCCAAAAATACAGTGGCGTCGGCGGTATTTTGAAGCTTTCGTATCGTGATCCTACCATAGTACCGGTATACCGTTCATCCCTACACAGAAGCGTATGCTTAGGAGGCATGTAACACCTCATGTAATACATGATATTGTATGATGAATAACCTACTTTATGCAACCTGCTGAATGTACTGTTTGACATAAAGAAGTATGGAGTCAAGAGTCTCATATCGAACACAAGAATATGATTTACATTTATTCATTTTAGCAGATGCTTTTATCCAAAGTGACTTACTAATGAGACACACTCACACACCAATGGTAGCAGAGCTGCCATTCAAGGTGCTAGCTTGCCATTGGGGGCAACTTAGGGTTCAGTGTCTTGCCCAAGGACACTTCGGCATGGGATCAACCGGGCCGGGATTCGAACCACCAACCCCACGATTAGTGGACAACCCGCTCTACCGACTGAGCCACAGCCGCCCCATGTACTGTATTGTTACACCCCTACAATATAATATAAAATATGAATATATTGAATTTTAATATTAATTAAGTTTTTCTGGACTGTACAGAGTCTGCTATAACATGACAATGAGAATGATTTTTTCCCCCAGCTCTTTAAATTTAAAGTCAAGGTGTCATTAATTAATAATATCTATAGCTGATTGGTGTAGATCGCATACACCCAGCTTCTAGGTTGTAAAAGCCCCTTAGATTTTCCCTTATCCCGACAGTTTCCTGATATCCACTCCAGCAGCTTTTTATCCTCTACCATTCTCCCACATGCTGAGCCAAGCAGATCTGAAAAAAGGCTTTCATGCAGTTTCTCCTCCAGTGAATCTGCTGTCTCCTGTCATCAAAACAGTAGAAAGCTTGCAACGAGTAAGAGGAGACAAAAGCCTGTTAAAGTGAGAGCTAGAGCCTAGCCATGACGCTTCACAGGGAGACGGCGTGTGTTCCGAGCTGCGGCGGGAGTCTCGATGTCCATCTAGGGGAGACGATATCAAAGATGAACGTGTGAAAGCCAGAGGAGCTACATGTGTTATTGATAGCTCCATTGTGAAAAGGTTCATGTCAGATCTCATTGGCTGTGATGTCCATTAAATACGCAGTTTGACCTTTAACTATGCACGGTCCCTCAGTGTGCGTACAGCAACAGACAATGCTGCTATTTACACTCACAGCGACAGTTGATATCAAGGCAAAGATTATTCCTGCTAGATTATGCCAGTAGTCTTTACATTGTCATTTGAAATATGGACATTGGGCCTTAATGATCAAGAAGTGGAAGTTATTTTGACTCATTTCTATGTCAATAAAAATAATATATAATTTTAATAATAATAAGCAAGAAGCACTAAATCGTCCATAAGCTGAGGCATTCGTTTACAGTTTACAACTATGTGCAGACAGACGGGCTCATCCTCCAGCTCATACTCACTTGACTTGACTTGTTTATACAGCACCTTTGCTTTTGTCGTAACTGAATAATTTGTTTGTCTTAATTCATGATTTTGTAGTGTTGTTATTTTTACTATTCATTTATTAATGCCAGTAATGTAAAGCAACTGGTTTTCACAAAATGTTCTTGATGGTATACAGTCCCTGTCTTAGTGAACTAGCCTGCGGATGTAGCAAAGCACTTACGTGTGCTCTTAATAAGTTGCTCTGGATAAGAGCATCTGCTAAATGCAGTAAACATAATAAAAAATTCAATTTTTTATTTGTGATTTAAACTCAACAGTATAATCCATGTATGAAAGTGAAGCAGTCCATACAAATGATATGGATTGAAGTCAATTAAGTCAAGGGTTACGTTAGTGTATTTAGGAATAAATTGACATTAGCACGTAGGATACGAACTATTTAAAAAATTTCCATGAGTACCAAATTTCCTGCGTAAACTCTCGTGTGAACGATTTACACACAAATCCGTTTGTATCTGACTCGATAAATGAGGCCCACTGTGTATTAGTGTCTCTATTTACACCAGCTGTTGTGTATTTGTCAGGCTAAGAGACCACTGAAAATGGAGAGCTGGAGGATGTTTACAGTAAGAGGAAATTTGAGCCGAAATGAAATGATGATGCTTTATTCGTCTTTATTTTTATGAAGGACTTTGATGTGATGCCGTTTTATATTAACAGCATTAATATGTGAATGGTAAACAATTATTATTAGGATAAACAATTATTCCTCACTTTGCAGACATAAATCGATTTCATTTCCAACCACTAACAAGCATGTGATGTTGATTATTTCGTGCTGTTGTGCTTTTGGTTTTGCTGTCATGTTTCCAAATTTGCTATTTTGGTCTTGGTTTGCTTTTACGCTTTCTAATTTTTCTATCGTGTGTTTGGTTTGGTAACGTTTTGCACTTACAGGCCAGTGTATTTTGGGGTTCCACCACAATTTCTTGATAATGGGGTTAACTACATAAGCAATGCTCACAAACATACAGCACAATATACATAGGTCATACCATTTTAACAGGAACTTATGGCACCACTCAGGAATATTGTAGAATGAGTCTCATACTTGTATCTCTTCAACTACAGTAAATACTTCAGCAATCATAATTGAAACAATATTTACACATTCAATCTTTGCACAGCACAAAGTCTGCTGTTATAAATGTGTGTGTGTGTGTGTGTGTGTGTGTTATGCAGGTATCAGGTGATAAGTACTCCCACAGACTTCTTCATGGTGATGGAATATGTATCTGGAGGAGAGCTCTTTGATTATATCTGTAAGCATGGAAGGGTAAGAATCCCACATTATGCTCTCTAAAGTGTAGCGATCAGGTCCGATTGTGAACAGCAACAAATGGGCTACAGTCAGTAACTTCAAAATGCACCTCAATGGTAGACTATAAAGAAATGTCCAGTGCATGGCTATTAAAGGTAAAGTGCACCTTTTTATATAGTTCTTTTAGACAAGCATTGTGCTAATTTGTTGTTGGATCGGAGCTAGGAAATCTCTAGCGTGGTCACCTGGGACACACAGATCCTGTCCCGGCTATTAGTTTTTTATTCATAGTTACCCAGCAAACATGTAACGATGCACGCTACATTACGTGCATACTTAAATTTGTTATTACATTATATTAGCTACCACGTATTAATTTAACCCCATCGGGTCAGGTTTCTGGGCAACCAAAAAGTGAAACTGGGACACACTCTGAAGCTTTTGTTTTGCTGGTGGGCTAGCTCATGAATTTGTCATTTGTCCACCCCTGGAGATACACTATATAGGGTGATTGATGTGACTGATTGATTCATACGAATAATTCTTCGTCATGTTCTCCCTCCCTTCTCTCCGAGCAGGTAGAGGACAACGAAGCACGACGTTTGTTCCAGCAGATCATCTCTGCAGTCGACTACTGCCACAGACACATGGTGGTGCACAGAGACTTGAAACCCGAGAACGTCCTACTGGACGGCAACATGAACGCCAAGATTGCTGACTTCGGTACACAGGGACACAGAGAGTTGCTAAGCAACAGGCAGTTTTGCCAGCTTCTCTGGCAGTTAGTCTATTAAGCAGATCGTTTGATCATTTAGGCATGAAGCTATCAGATCGAGATCGTATTTACCGTTTTAGAAAGAAAACTCCCGATAATGACAGCTATTAGTGAAAAGCAGTTCTTAGAAGCATGAATTATAACAAAAGGCTGATGAAAACCTGTAGGATGTGATTCATCTATGTGTGACTTTTCTTATAATAAGAAGCTACAAGAAAGAGTTGTTTCCTTTTACTTTTACTTTGTTTCACAGAAAGTATCTCTTTTGACCTCTATCACCTTCATCTCCCTCTTGGTGGTCCTCTTTTTTTAATACGCGTGTGCCGTGTATAATGTCCTGCTTTGATTATGGGTAGTATATTATAATTTCTACCCACCTGAGCTCGTCCTAAACTTTACATCATAATTTTAAAAGTGTAATCTACATACTTGCGACTGGCTTGAAAAGAGAGTGTTTTTCCTTTTGTTGACCTTTGAACCCAATTAGTTCTCCTTTGCAGATGAATCTTTAAATCAGTCAAATGGAACAGCTTTTTCCCTATTATTTTATTGCAAGTTGTGCATTTACAATTTGTACATTTGCATATGCATTTTTTAAACACAAAAGGGTAACTATACACCCATATTAAGATCATTACATAAATGACTAAATGATTGATACATAAATAAAGAAAGAATGAAAGATCCCTTATAGGCCCCTAATTTTAAATATTCATTCCATCTCTATTATTTCTCTCAGTTTAGTGTCCCATTTTTTAATCGATGGCACTGTAATATCCATCCATTTTCAGGGATTTGCTTCAGGCAAGCTATATGTAATGTACCGAGGTTGTTCTATTGCATTTTGAAGCTTTAAAACGAACAGCTCTTGAGCTTTAGTATGTTATAGTGTCATTTATTTGAGAATAAGTGTTATTGTCTCGTGTTTAAAATATATATATATATAATTGTATTTTTTTAGGCTTGTCAAACATGATGTCAGATGGGGAGTTCTTGAGAACAAGCTGTGGTTCACCTAACTACGCTGCTCCAGAGGTCATCTCTGGAAGGTAAGAAGTCATGACCTCTGATCTCATATTCTTAATTTATATGACAAACTGACTATGGTATGTAATGGAGCCACTTTTGTGTTACAAATAACTGCTTGGTGATTGTACACCTGCATTTTTTTAAATGAAAGACTGACCGCCTGACGACTTCTTATGTGATGTATAATAAAAAACCAAAACAATAAATGGCTGTAACTGCATGTGTCTTTGTATTTAGTCTTTGGAGAGGCCATGCTGATCATGCTTTCATATGATGTGATTCATGTTTATTTTTATACTGGCTACAAGTGCAGTCTAGATCATTCACAGACCAGATTTAGACTGTAGATTGAAACATCTCCACTTGCCAAAGCATCTAATGCAAATCATCATCATCAGTTGATTTTCTGGGCGCCGCATGCAGATCAAATCTGCATGTAGTTCAGGTTGCCATATCTTTCCTTGCAAGAACCACCTGAGATGTTTTTCCCTTGCACCTAGACCACCACCTTTATTCTCAAGCACTTGCTTATAAGCCTGAAAAAAAAATGGGAGAAAGAAAATGCAGACTGAAGTAGCAGATTGCATTTTTGTTCATTCTCTGCTGTTAAATACAATATTACAATGGACAATTTAAAAATAAAAAAAGAGTAACACTATGATATATGTGAATGAGAAAATGCTTAGCATTGGAATAAATTTAATAGGAGTTTAGTATATTGCCATTGTAGTGCTGCATGCATAGTTGTATTAATTTTATTTATCACTGCAAATTTGGTTTAATTCATACCTCAATATGGCTTTCAACCTCATTGTTCTTCAGCTTATAAAATAGCACTTGATTTCACATTTTGTTAGTTTTTTTTTTTATATAAAGCGCGGGCAGTTGGTAAGGGCGGCTGCGGCTCAGTCGGTAGATTGGGTTGTCCACTAATCCACTAATCGTGGGGTTGGTGGTTGGAATCCCGGCCCGGGTGATCCCATGCCGAAGTGTCCTTGGGCAAGACACTGAACCCTAAGTTGCCCCCGATGGCAAGCTAGCACCTTGCATGCAGCTCTGCTACTATTGGTGTGTGAGTGTGTGTGTGTGTGAATGGGTGAATGAGACACAGTGTAAAGCGCTTTGGATAAAAGCACTATATAAGTGCATCATTTAACTGTGCGCACTTTTTAGTAAAGCCACAGGTACAAGGTAGAGGTCATGAAAATGTAATGTGTATGTGGGATGTAGGTTATTTTATCAAAATTTCAATTGGCTATTTTGAGTCAAATGATTAAAATAATAATGACCAAGCACTCATCTGCTACATTTACAGATTACCTCATTTTATTCCTAACTTTATCCATGACACATTTGGATTCCTAATTAAGAAGTGTCTTCAATTAAGATGCTGTCTCCTCTTCCACAAGCATTTTTTGTGGACAATACTAATAATTAATTAATATTGTTATATTTATATATATGTAATATTGACAGAGAATAAATTTCAGCATGACATATTGTGGTTAAATGAAAGTATTAGACATTGGCACTTGACTTAATACTGCTCTTCAATTGAGCTGATATCGCACAAGAATAATGCACTTAAGTCCATGTTCAGAATCACGTGTAACTGAGACATGATTTGTTTTAGACAAACTCCACACACAAATCCTGTTCAAGCTCTGAATTGTGCTTAAATCTGTAGTTATATCTGATGTCAGAATACTAATGTACGCATAACTCAACTCTGGCTCCACTATAACTTTTGTTTGTATATCAGTACTACAGTACAGTTTATTTTAAAACACTCACTTATTATATCTACTTTGAGCAGCGTAAACAATATTTAGTAGAAGGTTAGATTCACAAAAGCATTTCCTGTGCTTATGGATCATCTAGATTAAAACTGAAATCAAGCACGAAGGTTGATTTTGTTTGTTCTCACAAACACACTTTTCCTGTATATTGTGTGATCCCTGAAAGACTGTACGCAGGTCCAGAGGTGGATATCTGGAGCTGTGGTGTGATCTTGTATGCTCTGCTGTGTGGCACTTTGCCCTTCGATGATGAGCATGTACCCACTCTCTTCAAGAAGATCCGTGGAGGAGTTTTCTACATCCCTGAGTACCTTAATCGCTCTGTGGCCAGTCTCCTGATGCTCATGCTCCAGGTGGACCCTCTGAAGAGGGCCACAATCAAAGACATTAGGTTAGACACTCAAGGCAACAACAGCTTTTAAAATCACATTTTAAAAAGCCACACAACATAAACACACCTTATATAAACACAAACTAGTAACTCTTAACCCTTTCCGGTGTTGTATAAAGAAGGGGTTGACTGATTGATCATTAATTGTCACCAATAAACGATGGCTGGAACTAATCGTTATCGGCACACCGATAGTTTTTCCCGTTGCGGGAGCGGCTGAGAAGGGTCCGCGGTCATTATACAGTACGAGAGCGGCCTCTAAAGGTAAAATTTTTACTGACAAATTTGTGTTATTTAAACACAATAATGTTTTTTAATTTGTTTTTTGGAGTGCTTCTGTTCGGTTCAGTTTGGATGTATATCTTAATTGACGATAATATTTATTAATAGTTAATATATTAATGTTTATATATTTATTTCATTAAAAAAAGAACAGTACATTTCTATAGTACAGTCAGTACTGTTTATTTTTGTACTAAAGTTCAGAATTTTACTTAGTGTGTTATGTCTTCATTCAGTATCAATTTGAAAAACTACCGGTTGATTAATTGGTTATCGGCAGGTACCGCCCAACTTAGTTACTCGGTTAATTAATCGGTATCGGAACAATCCACTATCAGTTGACCTCTAGTATAAAGTACCCAATTATTATGTAACAGTAAATGTACTAGAAATCTTACTAGGAACTATCTTCTTATCTTATTAGGAAATAATTTCAGTGAAGATTACCCATGAGAAATCTACTTGTTGAAGTTTTAAAGTCTGAGATATTATTTGTAGTTACATATCAGAAATACTTGCGTGTCAAAAATACAGAAAAGAATAAGGATCATTCTATGATGCGTTACATGCTTTAGCAAAAAGCTGCAATATTCCAGTAATAGAAAGTATCTGGAGAAATTTACTGTAGTAAAATAATCAAGAAAGTGTTAAAGTTGACATTTGTACTTAAGCATTCCTAAAAGTACGATAAGTTTTTCTCTTTACACTATATGGCCAGAGGTTTGTAAACACCTGACCATCACACCCATATGTGCTTGTTGAACATCCCAATCCAGATTTAGTCTCCCTTTTCTGTTATAATAACCTTCACATTTTTTAGGAAGGCTTTCCTATAGATTTTGGAGCATGGCGGTGAGGATTTTTTATCTCATTCAGCCATAAGAGCATTAGTGAGGTTCGACACTGATGTCGGGTGAGGAGGCCTGGAGTGCAGTCAAGTGTTACACTGCATCTCAAAGGTGTTCAGTGGGGTTGAGGTCAGGGATATGTGCAGGCAACTCAAATTCTTCAACATCAATCTTTGCAAACCATGTATTTATGGAGCTCACATTGAGCACAGGAGAATTGTCATGGTGGACCAAGGTTGGGCTTTTTAGTTCCACTGAATGGAAAGCTTAATGCTATAGCATACAAAGACCATTTCTTGCATCCACATTTGTGGCAACAGTTTGAGAACCCACATAAAACTCTGATGGTCAGGTGTCCACATACGTTTGGTATTGTAGAGTCAAGTAAACAATGTGATGTGTCCAATGGTGGTTATGTGTCTGTGTCCCCTCAGAGAAGATGAATGGTTTAAGCAGGATCTGCCCAGCTACCTGTTCCCAGAGGACGCTTCATATGACAGTGCTGCGGTTGATGAGGAAGCTGTGCGGGACGTTTGTGAGAAGTTTGAATGTGCCGAGGCCGAGGTGCTCAGCAGCCTGTACAGCGGCGACCCTCAGGACCAGCTCTCTGTCGCCTACCACCTCATCATCGACAACCGCCGTATAATGAACCAAGCCAGTGAGTTCTACCTGGCCTCCAGCCCACCTGCTGCCTCCTTCATTGACGAGAACATCAAGCCACACCCTGAGAGGATGCCCCCACTGCTGGCAGACAGCCCCAAGGCCCGGTGCCCTCTGGACGCCCTGAACACCACCAAACCCAAACCTCTGGCTGTGAAAAAGGCGAAGTGGCATCTTGGTATCCGCAGTCAGAGCAGACCCTACGACATCATGGCTGAAGTGTACCGTGCCATGAAGCAGCTAGAGTATGACTGGAAGGTGAATGCTAAATAATACATTGATTTCAAACAAATGTAGATTGGATTTGGATTGGATTTCCAGCTACTTGTTTGTGGATGAAAAAAATGAGTGAAATTGTGCAAATCTGATGTATTCCAGTTTGGAGTTTCGCTGGAGATAATTTGATCACAGTTTTGTTGTTTGCTCCCCAGACTATTTGCACAACTAGTTACTAGAAACGTAAATAATGACATTTTCTTTTGCTCGCTTCTTTAAGATTTGGAATATTTTGGGGAAAACACTGAAATCCCATGTAAATGAAATTATTTTGAAATTTGAATTGTATTGTACCAAGGTTTAAACAATGAAGCACCTTACCACATTGAAATGTATTGGTTTGCACAAGGTTTGTGAGATGTATGTTTAGATGCATGTTTTAGCTTCATACAAGATTTTTTTTTTTTTAAACGTTTTTGTATATTTGACTCCAGACCTTTCCTAAAGTTTATCTTTACCCAGTTGAAAAAAAAACAACAACAACAGAATTTCAGTTAGACATGCTCCGTAATATCTGGATTTTTTTTTTTCCCATAGGTATGTGTATCCTTAAAGTGTGTATCTCTGATGTGTTGTCCATTCTAGGTGGTGAACCCCTATCACCTGAGGGTGCGCAGGAAGAACCCAGTGACTGGAAACTTTGTGAAAATGAGCCTGCAGCTCTATCAGGTGGACAACCGCAGTTATCTACTGGATTTCAAAAGCATTGATGGTATGTGATGTGTTGATTTAAGTTGAACATGTGAGTTGAACATTATATTCATAATATATTCTTCTTTATATATGAAAATGAAGATTATATTTCTCATACAGACACCAATGAATAAATATGAGTGTTAGGAGTGCCACCATTTGAATAAAATAATAAATAATAATAATTATCAATTTGTATAGCGCTTTTTTACAATGGTACATTGTCTCAAAGCAGCTTTACAGAAATATCATTTTTACATTTACAAGCGACTTACTAATGAGATCACATTCACACACCAATGGTAGCAGAGCTGCCAGCTTGCCATTGGGGGCAACTTAGGGTTCAGTGTCTTGCCCAAGGACACTTCGGCATGTGGAGTCACCCGGGCCGGGATTCAAACCACCAACCCCACGGTTAGTGGATTAGTGGACAACCCGCTCTACCGACTGAGCCACAGCCGCCCAAAATAGATGCCGTTAAATGTAAGAAAAGTAATGCCTGGTGTGTGAGATGTATGTTTAGATGCATGTTTTAGCTTCATACAAGATTTTTTTTTTTTAAACGTTTTTGTATATTTGACTCCAGATGTCCAGATTGAGCAAATTGGATCTTTCTAGGTTTTCCACTCTTCTCGGTGGAAAGTTATCAGACACTGTTATCAGCATTGATGTACTGTCTGGTGCAAAAGCTAACTCATGTTAGTAGAAAATATAAACTCTTAAATGTACTTAAAGAATGAAAGTAAAAGTACAAGAAAGATACAGAGAAAGTAAAAGATCTCTGCCTCAAATCACACACATATTTTAGTTACTGATGGTAAATTAGTGGCCTTTCCACCAAGGAGCAGGGTTAACAAGCGCCGTTTTATTCCTTTATTATGTAGCAACGGATTACGATGATGAATATCATGTCACATTTTTGCTGTCTTATCTGTAAAATTCAGATTTGTTCGAAATTTAACAACTCCTTGAAGCTGTCTGATGTTAAATAAAGTCACATAGTGATGTGCTCTGGTACTATTTGTAGCTCTATCCACATGTCCCTATTCATAGTATGGGTCACTTGGGCACTGTCTGGTGAAAAAGCACTATAACTTTCCCAGGATTCCAAAGTGTGTTAGGCAGAAATTTTCAGAAAAGTGTTTGTGCTTCCCAGATGACATCATCGAGCAGAAATCTGGCTCGTCCACACCTCAGCGCTCCGGCTCTGCTGCAGGTCTTCACCGTCCCCGTCTCAGCATCGACTCGGCAACTGTCGCTATGGATATACCACCGCTCAGCAGCTCACTGCCATGCTCTCTACCAGGCAACATGCCCGTTCTGGCACCACGACAGGGCAGCCATACCATGGACTTCTTCGAGATGTGCGCCAGTCTCATCACCACACTGGCACGCTGAAATACACACTCATTTACACACAGTAACTGGTATCTGTAGATAGGTTAGGGGGTTAAATCACATGACCTCTGTAGATTCAGCCACAACTTAAATTCTCACACAGACAGTTAGACACGCTTATAGACATGATGCTTGCTGCTATACTGACGGTTCAGTTCATTGTAGCAGTACGGCATTCTGGGGCCTTTCCAGGTTTCAGAATGCTACATCCATTTTGTTTTTATACGCATAGCATTTTGATAATATAATCCATTTATATTCTCTTATCAATCAGTTTAATAGCTGAGTTGCTGGTTGATTGCAGTGACATACCAAAAATTAAGTTTATATGCATTCAAAGAGAGGGTGATTATACATTTATTACATATTAGATTATTTATTTTTAGAGATATTTTATGGTATTTAGTTATTTTATTTAAGTATGTATTCATCGAGTGATGAAGTAATTGCAAGTATTCTGAGGAATAGTTTGGCAGTTTGAGCATTGAGAGCATGACAAGCATGTCAACAAATACGCACCATCGATGTCGTAGAGCACAAAAGCGAGTGCCGATATGGCTTTGCTTCGAGTTCGAGTAGCAGAATTATGTATGCAGTTCCTAGGATCTTCCATCTGTAAGTAAATATAGATGGTTGCCTTCAGTGCAGTGCCTGTTCTTTTAGCTGCTGGATGGTGTTGTGCTGTTACCTCGTATATTAATGGAATTTCCAGTGAGACACGGATAACTCAACACAGTGCCACAAGCTGAAGAGAAAGAGCGAGAGCGTGATTGAGTGCTTTGCTCAGCACCATATACTGGCCTTGATCAAGGAGAAAATGTAGAGGCACATCCAGAGAGAGATTTAGAGTCAAAGGAAGAGACATTTAGAGTGAGAGAGAACAAGACTGACAGGCCAAAAGAAGAATAGTGGAAGAGATTTAAAGCCTGAAAGTAGGATAGAGGGACATTGAGGGGAGGGAGATATACAGTCCCCTCTGAAACTATTGGAACAGCAAGGCCAATTCATTTGTTTGTGCTGTACACCAAAGACATTTGGGTTTCAGATCAAAAGATGGAGATGAGCTAAGAGTTTAAGATTTCAGCTTTTATTTCCTGGTATTTATATGTAGATGTGTTTAACAACATAAAGCATAGAATCTTTTGTATCAGACCACCCAGTTTTAAGGTGAGGAAAAATATTGGAACATGTGGCTGACAGGTGTTTCTTGTTACCCAGGTGTGTCCTGTTAGACTGATTGTTTAAACAATAAATAGCTCTGAACATACACATTTGGTCTTAGCCTTCAATCTTTTTATCTCAAGCCCAAACGTCTTCAGTCTACAGCAAAAACAATTGAAGTGGCCTTGCCGTTCCAATAGTTTCAGAGGGGACTGTAGAGAGAAAAGGAAGGACCGAGAGAAGGAAGTGATGTACCGTAGAACAAGCAACAGAATGCAGTTTTTCTGCATAATTTTTTTTCTAGATATATGATACTGTATGGAGCGTAAGATGGGGTGTATTTGGTGACATTTGGCAAAGAGATTAAAGCCATGAGCCTTTAGGAGTTAGAACCATTCAAAGCTTCCTCTGATGCCTTAAAAGCAACATATTATATTGTGTCTGATGATTTATGCTTCACTGTGTGAATGTATACATGTGGGTGCAGATCTGTTAGATGTGTGTATCTTGTTCCTCTCCTGTAAGTGTTGGAATGTTCAGAGCCCCTGTCAGCATAGTTTTCTATGACGAAGACTTGGGGAATTCAGGAAGGTGATCGAAAAATATCATGGCTTATCGTGCCATCTTGTGATTGGGCTACTAAACAGAACCACAGCATGAACGTTTCTTAAATGATTACTAAAATGTTTTGTTTTCTTTTGTCACACATCAAAAATCATTCTTATTTATGAATACATTATTTAAAAAAAAAAAAAAGAAATATTGAGAAATGCTTTAAATATTTGTGGCGGCCTGCGAAAACCCCTTGGAGGGTCAAATTTGGACATTTATATATTTACATGCATATAGTTCTGAAAACTACAAGTTTTGTTCTGTTGGCTAATTTTCTTGATATTAATAATAATCAATTTGTATAGCGCTTTTTACAATGGTACATTGTCTCAAAGCAGCTTTACAGAAATATCATTTTTTTACATTTACAAGCGACTTACAAATGAGACACACTCACACACCAATGGGAGCAGAGCTGCATGCAAGGTGCTAGCTTGCCATCGGGGGCAACTTAGGGTTCAGTGTCTTGCCCAAGGATACTTCGGCATGGGATCACCCGGGCCGGGATTCGAACCGCCAACCCCACGATTAGTGGATTAGTGGACAACCTGCTCTACCAACTGAGCCACAGCCGCCCTTATTAATGACTTCTGAATTATGCGTCTGTATTAATTCCATTTTGCAGCATGAAACGCTCCAAAGTCCTGATCAATTTGTGAGAAAAGCACACTAACTAGCAAGGTTTTAAACATCTTTCAGCAGTCTGAATGTTTACCTCTGCGTTTTTTAAACCAGCCCCTTACCCAGTGTGATCATTGGAGGCAGACAGCTATCATTAGAAATGAACTAACCTAAATAAAAACATTTCCACATTGTTTTGGTATTTAAATTCCGGCATTCAGCAGGAGCCCTTATTCAGAGTGACTTACATTTATCTCATTTATACAATTGAGCAGTTGAGGGCCCAACAAGGGCCCAACAGTGGCAGCTTGGCAGTGCTGGGATTCCAACATCTCAACTACTAAACTATCACTGCCTTTTGGTAAAAAAAAAAAAAAGTTTGTTTTCCTAAAGTATATATTTATTATTGATGGACAAACTCAATTTTGGGCAAAACCAAGATTTTCGTCTATTTTAAGTTTTTTTTTTTTTTTCTAGAATGCCTCACATATATTCTTGAATATATATTGTGCGGAGTTTGCATGTTTTCCCCGTGTGTCGGGGGTTTCCTCCCCCAGTCCAAAGACATGCATGTTAGGCTGATTGGCGTGTCCAAAGTGTCCGTAGTGTATAAGTGGGAGTGTGAGTGTGTATGTGATTGTGCCCTGCGATGGACTGGCACCCTGTCCAGGGTGTACCCCGCCTTGTGCCCGATGCTCCCTGGGATAGGCTCCAGGTTCCCCATGACCCTGAAAAGGAGTAAGCGGTTGAAGATGGATGGATCCTATTTATTTTTCTAGAATTGTTTTAACACGTTAGCACATGGTAAGACAGTTATTCTCCTACCACACAAGTACTCTATTCTGGGGATTTGTTCTGTAGTTAATGCCTTTGTGGATTAGTCGTTCTTCCTGAATCTTCCTGCCTTCTGTTTTGCACTGCACTGACTGTAAAGTGGCTTTTGGTCAATGCATGGTGTGTGTGCATCAGTGTGTTTTTGTACCATGTTAGATGTACTGTACTGTTACACAATAAGGCTGCAGCAAATCAATGCACCATCCATATCTGAATGGAAAAGAAACTTCAAGCATGAAAATGCTTAGACGGAGTGATGAGTTTGCAGAAAGATAAATATCCTTTGATCTGTGCTGAGTGAACAAACTGCAGACACGGGCGGATGTGTTTTATTGTCAGTGGGCAGATCGTGCCTTATTGTGTCTGTAGAAAAGTCTTTAAGCTGCATTGGCTCTTTCATAGAACCGGGGATGGTTTGTTTCACCTGGTCATGGTGCTGCTGGGGTGTTGTCATTTTTGACTAAGCTGTTGATTGCAAAATGTTTAGAAAATCGATGCCCGTACTGCTGAATCTGCACCATTACACACTGAAAATCGATTCGTAATGACAGAGTTGAAACAGTTTTGTTTAACAGATCATTTTCCAAGACACAAACAAGTTTTGTCATTATTTCACAATTCCGACAGAATGTGCAGTAAACACTCCAAACGGATACAAGGAATTTTCTCTGCATGGCAACCACCCAAATCAGTAAACGCAACCAAAGTGTGTTTTTGCTTCTCAGTCGGGCCTTGTATAAGCATGTGTACATAACATACCTGGTGTGGAAAAGCGAAGTCAGTGTCATGTGTGCGTTTCACTGTCGACGTGCGAGTTTGCACGCTTTTTTTGTATGTTTTTTTTCACAGATTATGCACTGCATGTTGTTCTCATTTGCACTTTATTATTTATTGTACAAAAAAATTAAACAGAATGTGTATTGATCATATAAATGACAGTATTGTCTTGTGGTTATTGGGAAATCTAAATAATTTCATTTTAGTAGTTCAAATAAATATGGTTAAGATATGATGGGATAGATTATCAAAATGGCTTTACATGCATTTTAGTGTTTTTATCATTATCTGGGTGCCAAGACCAATCGTTCTCAAAGAAGCAAAACTATACCTCTATGTGTAATATAAACCGTTTTACTTTTTTAGTAACCATTATCCAAACATTTAGGCAGTCTAAAGCAGGTGAGACATATACCACACACATTTTAATAATATGGATATAATAAATGGATATAATACTATCAAAGCACAACAGGAATCAATCCATCTTTCTGTCGGGTCAGTCCATCTCAAGTGGTCCAATAATTGTAAAGTTCGGTGCTTGACCATTTTTCATTTTTCTAAATTTTTTTGTTAAGTGATTACCTCTATGTATTGGCGTTGCAAAACCACCATTTCTTTGTCACTTGGAGCTTAACTCGGGGTCATCCTGAGCTGAGATATTGAGGTTTCTTTAAACAGTTTTATAACCAAAATTTGTTGTGTGCCTTAACACAAAGATAGTTAAACCAAGTACAATAACAAAACAAAACAAAAATCCTGGTGTTTCCTGGTGTTTTGAAATGCCAAATCACTAGAGGTAATCAATCAAAACGTGGAAAATTAAAAATAGACAAGCAACCCTGTATTGGACCACTTGAGATGGAATGACCCTGTCAAGCGTGATTGGGTTTTGTAATTTTTGTAGCGTGTTGAGAATACTTTAATATAAACTGAGGCCCATGAGGCTCATATATTACATGAAAATAACTAACTATACAAGTACACAACATGATCTTAAAAGAGTTTTTAACAGGAAGCAGAATATCATTTAGTGTTAGTGGAACTTCATCCAAATGATTGGTTGCCTTGGTGTTTTTGACCGTTTTCCATTTTAGTTTTGTGTCCTACAAGCTCTTTGTATTTCATAACAGTTTCACAGCCAACGTCCTCTAAAAGCAATCTTTAATCAGATTACTCAGAATAGCATGGTGGAAGCAAAAACACCCAGGTTCCAGAAGGAAAGTAATAATGCTGCACAGCGAACTAGTTACTGTATATTCCTCCATTCAAAGTCCTTCTTAGGTAAAATGGGATGTAAATGAACCCCAACCTCAACTATGTGTATACCACGTGCATGCCCACGCCTCATTTTTATACATGTCTGACAGCATTCTTTCACATCAGCCAGGGGGAAGTGTTGCAGTCGAGTTCTTTCTTTCAATGCACCACCAGACAGAACGAAGCATACAGTGCAGTTTTTCAAAATATCCATCGTATTTCAACTGGTGAGGCAAGAGCAGCTGAGTAAATATCAAGCAGCTGAGAGTACTTTCTATATTTATACAATATAACGCACATACATCACCTAATTTCAATCACATACATGGAATTAGTGTGTTCTGTTCACACCATGGCGATGTCAGCAAACATATCCGGAGGTGGAAGGATCTGCAGCTCTGTTTCCTGTTTGAGTCTTCACAGAATAGAAGGAAGTGAAGGAAGGGCAGGTTCATAAAATAACATTGTGACAGGGGAATCTTATGCATTCGACATGCAGAACCAGTCTGACAGCATAGCAAAATCATCATGTCAGCATTCTTGGGGGGGGGTTACTTACGAACTGACTGGTTCCTCAGCACTGATGGCAAGCAGCTCTGGTTCTTTGATTCTTTGCACATAAACAGGCAGGAAAAATAGGAAGAAATACAAATACTTTCAGGCGCTAGCTAAAAAAATGTATTTTCAGATATTAAAAAACTTGAGAAGCAGGAGAGCTGAATCTTACGGTGTATTGTTCTGCAGTGAGGGCACTTGAGGCTGCGCAAAGAAGGTCGTCAGTTTATGAAGCGCTTCTTGTCCTGTACTGCACAGACGCATGATAATTCAGATTGAAACAGATCCATGATAAACTCATACATATGAGTTCATAAATAAATAAATATGAATTAGTTCAGGGCTGGCTGGTATAAATTGGATGTTTCTCTTTCAAGAAAAAGTAAACAGAAGGTTCCATTTTTGCGATCCACATCATCTTTGCTATGAACAAATAACTTCCACCAACACTATTTATAAATAAAAAAATACACATATAAAGCACTGATTTCTTTGTAGCCCATGCTGGAAATTAAAGCAGACTGTGTACATGATTGCCTTTGAAAAATGCCCTCTAGATGAAAAAAAAAAAAATCTATAGAAATCATAATTGAAACTAATGGTTTCCACTACAAATATGATTACAATCCATCCATCCATCCATCCTCAACTGCTTATCCGTAATCGGGTCGCGGGGGTAGCAGCTCCAGCAAGGAACTCCAAACTTCCTTTTCCTGAGCAACATTAACCAGCTCTGACTGGGGGATCCCGAGGCGTTCCCAGGTCAGTGTGGAAATATAGTCTTTCCACCTAGTCCTGGGTCTTCCCCGAGGTCTCCTCCCAGTTGGATGTGCCTGGAATACCTCCCCAGGGGGCATCCTTACCAGGTGCCCGAACCACCTCAACTGACTCCTTTCAACACAAAGGAGCAGCGGCTCGACTCTGAGTTCCTCTCGGATAGCCGAGCTTCTCACCCTATCCCTAAGGGAGAGGCCTGCCACCCTCCTGAGAAAACCCATTTCGGCCGCTTGTACCCGCGATCTAATTCTTTCGGTCATTACCCAACCTTCATGACCATAAGTGATGGTAGGAACGGAAATTGCCCGGTAGATCGAGAGTTTTGCCTTCTGGCTTAGCTCTCTTTTCGTCACAACGGTACGGTAAAGCGACTGCAATACCGCACCCGCTGCTCCGATTCTCCGGTATATTTCCCGCTCCCATGTGCCCTCACTCATGAACAAGACCCCGAGGTACTTGAAGTCCTTCACTTGGGTTATGTTCTCATTCCCTACCCGGAGTAGGCACTCCATGATTACAATCCATCAGCTGTTAACCATTAAAACCATTACCAAATGGTTTGCATTACATAGTATGAACGCAAGTCATTAAATGGTATCCACTATACATGACATTCCACCAATAGGCAAGAGATTACCAGTAGAGACTCACAGGGACCATTACAGTTTCCATAAAAATCAATTCCCATCATAACCATTAAAACCATTACAAATTCTATGAGGGTTTCTATAGTTTTTTTCAGCAGGGATAGCACGTTCATAACAAGTCATCAGCAGTTACTGAGAAGACACATGTGAAATACAGTTATGGAAGTAATAAAAAGGAATGAGTAAATTACTTTCTTTATATTTTTTTACTCAAAAAATAGACATTCATATAAGCATAAATTGCACAAATTACACTAAGTTTCTGTCAGAAACAAGTTCCTCGATTTGAACAAAATAGCTGGCAAAGAGGGAGTGCAGCTTTTCTGTTTCCTATGCTCAACAATCGAAAGAAACAGCATGATTATGGACTTTTAAAAAGCTTGTGTGTCCGTATAAGAGTAACACGAGTTCCAGATACAGTAAGTAGGAGAATTTACCAGTTAATACTGTGACCAGCCATCACCGAATTAGTTTGACACAACTTGCTAGCAGAAGTAAGCACGTAGCATGTAGCATGCTTAAACATGAGCATAAGTCTGTACAAAACGATTAAACAGATATTCATATGTGTGAAAGATGTCAGTCAAGATGCCACTTACTGAAACGTATTGCTGCTATCAGTATGTATTGGTAGAGCTGGAACTGGCTCAGGACCTGAGGTATGCAAGATTAGGAAATGAATGATAAAAAAAAAACAATACAATATACAATTTGAAGCCTTTAACGCCTCCATTTATTCTTCTTGACGCATATTATTCAGAAAATATTAAGAATTATTCAGTAACAATAGCGGGTCTAATAGAAAAAAGTATGTAGTTATTGAAGTGGCAAGTCTGGACCTGTCATATTTTAAAAGGTTCAAACAAGAAGCGTCTAATTTGACTAGCTTCTGTCCACATAGCACACACAAGTCCAATCATATCCGAGAAGGATCAGTGTGGCTCCAGTCAGGTGATCCAACACATAAGAATTTTTGACCGTAAGTGAACGATAATGTGTGGCTCCGGCTTGGTTAGAATGAAACCCTACAGCCACACTGACATAAAACTGTACAACCTGGATGTAGACGTCGTCACCAAAACCCACCAACCCACCAAAAAAAAAAAAAAAAGAAAAGCCAAACCCTTTTCTAAATTAAAAATCAATGGTTGCTGAAATTCTCTTTTAAAACCCTATGAAATAAAGTATAGTTTTCACTATAGAACATTCACTATTAGCATTCTAATATTCTTCCTCATATCTGGGTGACTCATGAAGTCAAGTGTCTACTGTGGAGAACAAAAGCATGCTTTCTCATGACTCACTAATGTCCGGAAAAGCCGCCCACCGGTTCATGTCTCTAAAAGATTCAAAAGCACAAGACAAGAATATTATGATATTATTATTTACGTGTAGAGAAGACACACTTTGTCTCAGTACTCACAGATCGGTGGCGTCAGCTGTTGGGAAAACTGTGTCATCATCGTCAATCCACTCCTCACTGTCATCTTCGACTGGGGATAAAAAAACATTCCAGTTTTCACCCGCTACGCACAACTAAATCAAATCACAACCTTTCAAATATTAATAATATGGATGAGACAATATCCAGAACAATCTGTTCAAGAATCAAGATGCTGTAAGTATAATAGTGCCATGCTTTCTCATGTGTTTGTGATACAGTTCAGAAATAGGAACTTACAGCTCTCTTGGTTCATGCTATAATGATGTGAGGATCTGCATGAGCGAAACACAACCATGACAAAAAGCACTGTAGCACCAGAACCTAATTATGACTAAACAAATAGATTAATGAATGCATTTAAAAATATAACCTACAATATATGTTGTGCTAGTGCAACACAGTTTATATTGTACACAATGTCTTACATGACATCTGTATTGGAGGCCTCTGGGTCTATGATCCCATTAACGTTGGTCCTGTTAGTAGCATTAGATTTATTTTTCAGCGCCATCATCTCCTGAATGTTCAACTCCACGCTCTCCACTGGGATATACCCATCTGAATAATAAAATATATGTTTAAAATAAGTCACAGTGGGTGGATGATATACTGTGTGTTTAATACTGAACATATATATATATACACCAGACGTGACCCTATCACTTTGTTCTGGTGTACATAGTATTGTACACAATGCAATGTTCCCAGGGAATCTCCACAGTAGTAAATCTAGCATTACTGGATGTCATTACTATGCACTGCTATCCATCCATCCATTGATTTTCTGTACCGCTTCTCCTACACAAGGGCATAGACACATTCACACACAACAGACAATTTGGAAACGTCAATCGGCCTACAGCGCATGCCTTTGGACTGGGGGAGGAAACTCCACACACTCAGGGTGGAGGCAGGATTTGAACCCCCAACCCCAATGGTGCAAGGCAAATGTGATAACCACTAAGCCACCATGTACCCGAGCTATACACTCACATTTCAAACGTTTATCCAAATAAAGGCAGTTGATATTGAAAATTCCTGCTGTCCAAATAGTAGACAGATTATGTTTAACCTCTGCTATGTCACATGTTATGTTTTGAGCTAACTCACAATTGTTTGCACTGTCCCTGCCTAGCCATTTTCCTTTAGGGCAGTCTGTGGCACGAATAATGCTGACGATCTCTCCAGCTTTTATTGCCAGATCATCTCTACGTCCCTTACTGGTTTCCTTCACTTTAGTGTGGTACAAGGCCTCCTCCTCTCCTGTGATCTACAGACACACATAGAAAGACAGATATAAGGAGGGGTGGAGGGTGTGTGGGATGTTTTTTTTTTTTTTAATGAAGACCTGCAACACCTTAAGTGGCTTAAAATGCATTAACGCCCATCAATGTATTGTCATACCTTGAATTTTTTCTTAATTTCATTTCTTTTCTTTTCTTTCTCTTTCTGTTCCTTTTTTTCTCTTTCTTTCTCTTTGAGCTCCTTCTTGTTTCTTTCCTTCTCCTTAAGCTCCTTCTCCTTTTGCCCTTTTTTCTTCTCCTTCTGTTCATTCTTTTCTTTTTCCTTTTCCTTCAGCTCTTTGTCTTTTTCCTTCTCCTTCTGCTCTTTGTCTTTTTCCTTCTCCTTCTGCTCCTTCTTTTCTTTTTCCTTTTCTTTCTCTTTGTCCTTCTGCTTTTGTTTTTCTTTCGACTTCAGCTCCTTTTCATCTGACACCAAGTTCTTTCTGCAAATGTAGAAATAAGAAAGTCAGTATGTACAGTATCAAGCACCATAATAATAGTTGTTATAAATGAATTTGCAAAAAAATTAATAAAAGATTAAAACTTACTTGGAAAACAGTGATTTCTTGGGGACCTCCTTTGAAAGAAAAAGAAGATATTTCACAAGAAATGTTGAATGTAAAAAAGAATTGATCCAATGCATTAATTCATGCATTTTTTTTGCTCTACTTCACAACTATGTTCAAAAACTTAAATAAATTATATATCTATCTGTAGCTCAATTTAGAAACAGCAGCAACTTACACTAGTATAATGAGTATAATGGGAAACTATCTCATATTGTAGTAAGCCAGTTATAATTGTAAAAAGCTATAGATGAAACAGCACTTACCATAACAGTTGCATCAGCATATGGATCTACAAAAAAATAAAAATAAAAATAAAAATAAAAATTGATATGTAAACCATTTCAGATTCAATATCTTGGTTCAAACTATTTTAGCTTCGATATCTCAAAACATCTATTTACTTTGACATTCCGATGAGTCTAAACTCAAAAACTGATTTGTCAGATAGACCCTTATATTTCCAAGACTTCGAGGTGTGCATTCATACATTCAATCAAAAATTGGTACATTAGACTGAGACTGCTCTATCATGATGCTGATGATATCAATTGTTTTTAAAAAAACGAAAGAAAGAATGAAAGAAAAAAGTGTTTTCATACTCTTAGGAGATCCTTTGCATTGTTTCTTTATTGCTTTACTTTTCTTGCTGGTTGCCAGGTCTTCCAACTCTGAATTGCTGTAGTTTATTTGTTTTCTATGGAAAAAAGACAAGATATCAGTTTGCTAATACAGTCATTTACTGTACAGTAACTGGCTGAAAACAAGCTCAAGAATGTCCGTTACTTAAAGAACACACAGTTTAATGGATATTTAAGGGACTCTTGGTCTCTGTTTGAAATCATTATTAAAAAAAAATTATATTATACATTATCTATATAAGGATTTACCCAGATAGAGATGGGAGAGTTGGATTGAAAGAAGAGTCTGGTACTGAATCTGAAGGGTCAATCGTCACTGTTCTGGGAAGCCCAACATCCGTAGTATCCATATCTGGGGTCTGATGTTTGAGATTTAAATGTTCCAAAAATGTTTCCTCCTGATCTAATGGTCCAGGATTTCCATAATCTGGAGTTAATGCATGTGACCCGTTCATTTCATATGGATCACAAATTTCTGAATCTTCATATATTGAATACTCTGAGGTAAAATCTCCAGGAGCTGGGATAATGATTCCTGTAACAATAATCATGTTGAGTGAGATTTGTTTCTAAAAATGTCTAGACCAAACTACCACATTCAGGGAAAAAAGAACATGTAAAAGCCAAAGGCTGTTTGCAACCAAGTGAAAATAGGACTGTGTACATTTGCACTGCAGTTTAGTCAATACCAATTTCAACTTGATGGCCAGATAGCACGCATGTTCACAATGTGCATGATGGCATGATGTTCACAAGTAATTAATCTTAATTGCATGACATCTTAAGGACATCACATGCAGCTTGTTTGCTAATAAGAAAGACATCAATGTGGTAAGTATCATCCCTTCTTTGCTAATTAATTTAATCCCCATGCGTTTGTACTGTCAGAAGCAGATTCAGCTCAGGTTTCTTTCACAGAACGTTCCTCCCATGATTAACCTATGGTTTTTTTTTTTGTTTGTTTTTGTTTTTGGGGGGGGGGGCATATTTAGACAATAACACAAACAAACAACAAACAAACTAGCATAATCATAAATATTAGGATTATTGTTAATTCTTGGATGCAATTCCTTTGCAGTCAATGACTATGTGAAGTCTGTAATCGATGGACATGAGTTTCCTCCCTTGAGATGTTTTGCCAGGCCCTTTACCCAATTCAGTTGCTGCTTGTTTGTGGGTGTTTCTGTCTTCAGATTCGTCTCCAGCAAGTGAAAAGCATGCTCAATATGGTTCAGGTCATTGGACATTTAAGAACATTTAATTTCTTTGCCTTAAGAAGCTCTTGGGTTGCCTTCACAGTACATTTTTGGTCATTATCCATCTGTTTTTCTTCATTTGACTGAATCTGATCAGACATGATAGCTTTATACATTTCCATATTCTTCCTGTTACTTCTATGAGCAGTCACATAATCAATAAACACCCGTGACCCAATCATACATGCCCATGCCATAACACTTCCTCCACCATGTTTGACAGATGATGTGGCATGCTTTGGATCGTGAGCCTTTCCTTTCCTTTTCCATACTCTTTTCTTCCCATCATTCTGGTACAAATTAATCTTGCATCAGAACAGGTCAGGCATATTTAGAGGGTGTTTTTTTAAATAATCAGGCCTTTCCGTTCTTGAGTGTTACCAGTGGTTTGTATCTTGAGGTAAACCGCCTATATTTATGTTCATGAAGGTGTCTCTTCGTTGTAGACTTTGACAATGATACGCCTACCTCCTACAGTGTGTTTCTTGACTTGGCTAGATGTTGTGAAGGTGGGATGAATTCTACATGCATCTACTTCAATTGTCTTCTGTGGCCTTCCAGGCCTTTAGGTTTTTTTCGATTTTTCCACCTAATGATGGCCTCCTTCACTGGACTGCATATTTAGAGTTACCATGAACAGCTACCAAATGCAAATAGAAACGCTATGAACTCCAGACCTTTTAGCTCATTAATTTGTCATGAAAATAACGAGGAAACAGGCCATGAAACTGCTTATCAGTCAATTGTCCAATTACTTTTGGAAGCCTGTAAAAATGGCTGTAATTCCTAAAAGATTAATTTGATATTTTTTGTTAAATCACTTGAATTAAAACTGAACGTCTACAGTTCAATTGCATTCTGATTGCTTCATCTAAAATTCATTGTGGTGGTGTACAGAAGCAAAAATATAAAAATTGTGTCACTGTCCAAATCTGGTTGGCTCTACCACACATTCCCATCACTAGTATATACTTAGCACAATATTAGCTAACCTGTTAAGGACCATAGCTAGCTACTAGTCTGAAATAACAACTGTCTTAAGGTAGGTTATCTAATACTTTACAAATATAATACTAGTACTAATTAAAAATAAAAACTAGTAATAGTGTATGGACTGTGATGTCTAAGATCTGCATGCAAACATTCATTCTGTACCCAAACACACTCTGTACACCAAATCAATTCCAGAACAATTCCCCATCAATCTTTTTGCAGAGACACATTAAACAAAACAATGAAAAAGTCTACATGGTTGGAGATAGTTTTACCATTGTCCGTCAGGGGCCAACTTGGCAGAATGGTGGACTGCATATCTGTGCTTGGAGATTGAGGTGTTCTGTCAACATTAAACAATGTCGACTGGGGCTTATTTGGGGGAGGTTGAGGAGGCACAACAGGTCGTTCCAAAACCACCACCTTTGGAGCAGGTGAACTTTTCCCTAAAGAGAGGACTGAGGGGTTAATAATCAAGGAAATGCATAATCCAAAACTGCTTTATCCAGAGACTGTATTAACACATACCAAACACACTCAGTCATATGTTCTACTTCTCTGTTATTCTGGCTATGGGAGACACATTGCCCTGAACCACCACATTACCATTTGTTAGATGCTTCAGATACTAACACATACCAACCCTCCCAATGAAACTTCATCCCAGTGCATGAAAAGGGAAATTCTGTAATGTGCCCATTCCTTCAAAGTAATACATAAAATTGAGCAACTAATGAGATAATGAAAATAAAATACAAATTATCCACTCAAAAATCAGAGGTACATTGTCCTGTAGGTTTTTTTTTTTTTTTTTTTTTTTTTTTAATGAAATTAGCTGTAGGTTGTTCCACAATGCTTAGAGGTCTTGCTATATTTCTGAAGGTATTAATTAACATTAATGCCGTTTAATTAACATTCACTGGCCACCTTTACAACAGCTTATTCAGGCAAATAATTATCCAATCAACTAAGTATATGGTGCCAGCCCAATGCATAAATTCATGCAAATACAGATCAATGTTAATGTTCACATCATACATTAGTATAGGGTGAAATGTGATATTTCTGCTTGGAACCTCCTTCACCTGATAATCACTCACAGCTGTTGAGGATGGCCTACATGGATAGCCTAATGATCACTATGAGATTGTCGTGGATGGTACCACACAGATGTCCTAAAGTTCTTCTAACCGTAGCCTAAAGGCTGGACTTGCCAAAATCAGTTCATGCTTATGTCTCAGTCATTAACCTGTCAATAACTTCACTTTGAAATTATAGATGTAAAGTTAAGACTCTAATGAAATCTGAAATTACCCTGATGCTCATATGTTAGCACTTTTGCCTCGCACCTCCGAGGTTGGATGTTTGAATCACACCTCCGCCCTGTGTGAGCAGAGCTTGCATGTTCTCCCTGTGCTTTGGGGTTTTCCTCTGGGTACTCTGGTTTCCCCCCAGTCCAAAGACCTGTGTTGTAGGCTGATTGGCATTTCCCAATTGTAGGTAATGTGTGAATGTGTGTGTGTTTGTGCCCTGTGGTGGGTTGAATGAAAAGGGGTAAGGGTGTTCCTATTGGTGTGACTTAGCAAAATACAAAACCTTCCCTGAACATTGCATTTAAATATTTGGAAATCATTTTTTTTAATATATGGTGCTGAAGACTATAAAAACAATACTGATAAAATAATCTTCTGTTCTTATTAAGTTGCTCATTCTTGACTGATGTATAAACAGGCCAGATAAACTAAACATTCACTTACCATGATCATGGTCATTAAATGCTGTTTCATAAGGCTGGGAGTTATACTCTCTCAGTGCTGCTCCTTCTGCCTTGCCCTCATAGTCAACAGGGGGGATATCAAGAATATTCCAAAACATTTCAGGGGCTTTTGTGACATCCACATGTGAGAATGGTTCAGCATGGGCTGTCTCTGGTAGTGCAGACTCAAGTGGAGCTTTGCTGGGCAGATCTGTCTCAACCAAAGGCAGAATTTCAGGTGTGGATAACTGATCACCTTTTGAAGACTTTTGATTAGCCTTTTCTAGAAGGGTAAGCAGTCGTTTATCACAAGAGGTATTCTTAACAGGTGCCATTTCTTCAGCTCTCGCTAGAGCATAGACCACTAAAGGGGTCTTGGGAGAGCTGGACAATGGAAATTCCAAGGGCTTCTCTGTATGGTCAGTTGCCTTGTGGGATTCAGTCACTCTCTTTTCTGCCATGGACTCGACATTTGTTGATGGAGCTAAAAATTCTGGCAAAGGACTGAATATAAAAGCAGAATCTGAATCTGGGGTTGTTATTTCTGGAATAAGGAAGGCTGATCGAGATAGAGCTGGGCTGCTGTAAACTGGAGCAATAGAAAGAGAAGCCCCAGGAAATGAATGCTCAGGAGTAAAATTGGCAGATTTATTTAGAACAGAAGTGCCACCATCAAAAAAGTCCTCAGGAATAATTGGAGGTGGAATATCCATATCAATAATATCATTGATTTCTGAACTGGATGTTGCCTCTTCTGGTAAACCATGTGGAAATAGATCTGTTGTTGGACTTATTACATAGGAATTAAGTCTAATAGGAATTTCTTGCCTTGGGTTGACCATTTGAGGACCATTTTGGGAGACAGGTTCTGGAACTGTCAGGGCAGGAGGTTTTGAGACTGAAACTGCAGGAAGAGAAATAACTGGAGCTGAGAAAGTAGGGTTTGTTCTAACAAGAGCTTTGGAAATCACAGGCTTATTAACTGTGACCTCTGCCTTGGCAGGAGTGGATATGCTAGAATCTGAATGACCAAGGACAGGGGTCGCTGGTACACCCCATTCTGAGGTGTGTGTCTTCTCTTTCTCATCATTGCCTGTTTTGTTGAAGATAGGCTTCTTCAATGGTGTAGAGAGTTTGACTGGTGTCTCCAAAACTGGGGACTGTTGGATAGACTCAGGTTTTGGTGTCTCATCTAAGACTGGAGTAACAGGACTCATGCGCAGAATTTTCTTATTGTTCAGGCCTTGTTTGATAAGATCTGCTTCCTTCTTCTGGTTCTTATTTAGTAAAACAGGCTTTGCCTTTACTATTGAGGTTTCCGGTTGAGAAAATTGGTGGTTCTTTTTGTCATCTTTAAAGACCACACGAGGGGCCATACGGTTCCCCACAGATGAGTTGATGGAAGCAATTAGGGGGTTGCTGATTTTTGCAGTGGGAGATATTGGGATGATAGTTTTGGGTTTATATGGGATGGCAGGTTTGATTTGGATCTTTGAAGTTTCATCATTCTGGAACCTTTCCCTCAGGGTCTTAACTTTCATCACTTCATACTGGGGAGCAATAAAACATATTCAGAGAAAAATTCTTGGATTTTTTTTTTTTTTAATCAAAGTAAAGGGATACACAACATAAGTCAAATTCCTAAACTAGAATCAGGCTATTTCCCTTTTTAATTCATGCTAGTAAACAAAACTGATTGTTCAGTTGTCACTGTTCTGGGAAGCCCAAAATGTGTGCTAAGTGATAATTCTCTTCAAATAAGTCATGATATGTAGCACAAACATACCTGTTCCATCATTTTTGGTACCAATTTAATCCTTGTTCAAAGAAACAGCACTTTCCTCAGCATGAACTCCGTCATCTCATTGTTAATCCAACAAAATACCCACTGTAAATGAATCCAATCTGACAAAAGATAACATACGTATGAGCAAAACAAATCCAAAGTAATGTTTGTGACCTAAGCTACGAGACTGTGTTGACTGTGGAATGAAGGCGGATGGACTAAACATGCGTAAATCACCAAAGCACTTGGTCTTGTTAGACGGGTCCCGCCGGGTATGACAGAGAGTCATCAAGAGACTTTTGCCTGATTTCTTTTAAAAAGAATGTGACCCAGCAGGCATGGCCTGGGCTTCTCACAAGCAGCAGCTGCTTGCGTAGTAGGCGTGCTTTAGGTATCGCCTTAGTTTCAGCTCAGTTTCTTCTAGGACATGAATGAATTACACCCATTATTAATCATCAGTATTAATTGTAGCCATAAATAGATTGTATTTGCTGTTGCTGTTTTTAAAAAAATAAGGTTTGGGGCATTATAACAAAGGCAAGATACTGTCTTACTGTTTTATAAACAATGCTTAGATAAGTAGCGTGTATTTTTAGAATATCATTGTAAATTTTATTTTCACCTTTATAGGTAACATTTCAAAAGAGGCATGATTGGGTACTATGGAATTCTTACTTAGTTGAATTACTCGGTTTTTATCTTTTGAATGGTATTTAATTGTGACTCTTTAATTAACACACATAATAGTGTGAAAACTTTCACAATATTGAATTGACTTATAGTGCTCAGGTAGAACTTTCATCTATTCAACTTTCACACACACACACACACACACATGCTCGCGCGTGCACACACTTCAGCAATATGGAGTTCAGATGTTTTTGTTTACATAATTGTAATGGGTGTGTCCTCTTAGTCACTTTTGGGAAATCCTGTAGGCTAGAGCCATCCATCCATCCATCCATCCTCTACCGCTTACTCCTTTCTCAGGGTCACGGGGAACCTGGAGCATATTCCAGGAAGCATCGGGCACAAGGCGGGGTACAACGTGGACAGGGTGCCAATCCATCACAGGGCACAATCACATACACACTCACACACCCATTCATACACTGCGGACACTTTGGACACGCCAATCAGCCTACCAAGCATGTCTTTGGACTGAGGGAGGAAACCGGAGTGTAGGCTAGACCTTAATCCCAAATTATTTTTTTTCCATGAGTGGGCAGACGGGATGGTTTTGGGTTCTTGGTTTTGTTTGGCAAGGCTCTTATTTTAAGTCAGCTTTATTTAGATGGGCAACATTTAAATAACTGATAGGAAATATTACTATATTCTTTTTTTTGTAAATGCCTGGAATATATTGACAACTGTAAAACATGTATCTAATCTGACAATGAATAGCAAAGCAACTTCTAGACTTTTTCAATTGTGAAGAAAATGAAGGCTTAATCTATGTCATGAATAAAATATGAACACAATCAGGTTAACTACTGTTTAAGACAAACACTGATACCTGTTTATACGTGGACAATTTGTAGTGACTGTTTAATACTGTTCAGTGTTTCTGTGCAGTCAGTCTATATATCAGCATCAGGAGACTGGCCACAGAGCGATTAAGGTACTCAGGGATGTAGAAAACTCCTCCACGAATCTTCTTGAAGAGAGTGGGTACATGCTCATCATCGAAGGGCAAAGTGCCACACAGCAGAGCATACAAGATCACACCACAGCTCCAGATATCCACCTCTGGACCTGCGTACAGTCTTTCAGGGATCACACAATATACAGGAAAAGTGTGTTTGTGAGAACAAACAAAATCAACCTTCGTGCTTGATTTCAGTTTTAATCTAGATGATCCATAAGCACAGGAAATGCTTTTGTGAATCTAACCTTCTACTAAATATTGTTTACGCTGCTCAAAGTAGATATAATAAGTGAGTGTTTTAAAATAAACTGTACTGTAGTACTGATATACAATCAAAAGTTATAGTGGAGCCAGAGTTGAGTTATGCGTACATTAGTATTCTGACATCAGATATAACTACAGATTTAAGCACAATTCAGAGCTTGAACAGGATTTGTGTGTGGAGTTTGCCTAAAACAAATCATGTCTCAGTTACACGTGATTCTGAACATGGACTTACAGTGCCTTGCGAAAGTATTCGGCCCCCTTGAACTGTTCGACCTTTTGCCACATTTCAGGCCTCAAACATAAAGATATAAAACTGTAATTTTTTTGTGAAGAATCAACAACAGGTGGGACACAATCATGAAGTGGAATGAAATTTATTGGATATTTCAAACTTTTTCAACAAATAAAAAACTGAAAAATTGGGCGAGCAAAATTATTCAGCCCCTTTACTTTCAGTGCGGCAAACTCTCTCCGGAAGTTCAGTGAGGATCTCTGAATGATCCAATGTTGACCTAAATGTCTAATGTTGATAAATAGAATCCACCTGTGTGTAATAAGGTCTCCGTATAAATGCACCTGTTCTGTGATAGTCTCAGAGGTCCGTTTAAAGCACAGAGAGCATCATGAAGAACAAGGAACACACCAGGCAGGTCCGAGATACTGTTGTGAAGAAGTTTAAACCTGGATTTGGATACAAATTTACTGTGTAAATTTACTGTCCCCTCAAAATAACTCAACACACAGACATTAATGTCTAAACTGCTGGCGAAAAAAGTAAGTACACCCCTAAGTGAAAATGTCCAAATTGGGCCCAAAGTGTCATTATTTTGTGTGGACACCATTATTTTCCAGCACTGCCTAATCCTCTTGGGCATGGAGTTCACCAGAGCTTCACAGGTTGTCACTGTTGTCCTCTTCCACTACTCCATGATGACATCACAGAGCTGGTGGATGTTAGAGACATTGTGCTCCTCCCCCTTCCGTTTGAGGATGCCCCACAGATGCTCAATAGGGTTTAGTCCATCACCTTCACCCTCAGCTTCTTTAGCAAGGCAGTGGTCATCTTGAAGGTGTATTTGGGGTCGTTATCATGCTGGAATATTGCATACTGGTCATGCTCCGCTTCAGTATGTCACAGTACATGTTGGCATTCATGGTTCCCTCAATGAACTGTAGCTCCCCAGTGCAGGCTGCACTCATGCAGCCCCAGACCATGACACTCCCTCCACCATGCCTGACTGTAGGCAAGACACACTTGTCTTTGTACTCCTCACCTGGTTGCCACCACACACGCTTGTCACCATCTGAACCAAATAAGTGTATCTTGGTCTCATCAGACCACAGGACATGGTTCCAGTAATCCATGTCCTTAGTCTGCTTGTCTTCAGCAAACTGTTTGCAGGCGTTCTTGTGCATCATCTTTAGAAGAAGCTTCCTTCTGGGACGACAGCCATGCAGACCAATTTGATGCAGTGTGTGGTGTATGGTCTGAGCACTGACAGACTGACCCCCCAACCCTTCAACCTCTGCAGCAATGCTGGCAGCACTCATACGTCTATTTCCCAAACACAACCTCTGGATATGATGCTGAGCACGTGCACTCAACTACTTTGGTCGACCATGGCGAGGCCTGTTCTGAGTGGAACCTGTCCTGTTAAACCACTGTATGGTCTTGTCCACCGTGCTGCAGCTCAGTGTGAGGACCTTGGCAATCTTCTTATAGCCTAGGCCATCTTTATGAAGAGCAACAATTATTTTTTTCAGATCCTCAGAGTTCTTTGCCATGAGGTGCCATGTTGAACTTCCAGTGACCAGTATGAGGGAGTGTGAGAGCGATGACACAAATTTAACACACCTGCTCCCCATTCACACCTGAGACCTTGTAACGCTATCAAGTCACATGACACCGGGGAGGGAAAATGGCTAATTGGGCCCAATTTGGACATTATCACTTAGGGGTGCACTCAATTTTGTTGCCAACGGTTTAGACATTAATGTCTGTGTGTTGAGTTATTTTGAGTGGACAGTAAATTTACACTGTTACACAAGCTGTACACTCACTACTTTACATTGTAGCAAAGTGTCATTTCTTCAGTGTTGTCACATGAAAAGATATAATCACTTTTTTGAGATACTATATATATATATATATATATATATACACACACATACAGCATCCCGCGTGTCATTACATAGTGCTGGATGTCTTAGAATGTAATTTTATGCCAATCATGATGTATTTTAATGTGTATCCATTTAGAATGTTTTCATTTGCTGAGGATGGCCCCATATGGACAGCCTAAAGATACATGAGATTACTGAGGATGGTAGATGGTACCACATAGAACCCATGAAGATGGCTTTGGACTACAGTTGTTATGACAGCTATAGAACTGCAATTGCCACAAATAGTTTGGAAGTCAAGTCTCCATCAGTGGATAGTGGATAACTTACACAAAATAGACTTCATGTGAAAATTATTTTTTAAGTCTTTTAAGTCTGTTTACTCTCAGGGTTCCTTCCTCATAAAAAAAAAACAAAAAAAAACAAAGGGAGTTTTCTTTTTTTTACCTGCCACTGTCGGTTTGGCTTGCTCATTGGGAATAAATAAAAAATTTATAAACTCAATTTATATACATATGTAAAGCTGCTTTGTGACAATGTCCATATACCAATAAAGATAAACTGAATTGAATTTCTCATAGATCTCATATATCTAGACTGTAAAAGAACGAGTTACTTGCAAATATGCATATATTAATGTCATCTACTAAAGAAAAAAACAAGGTATAATTTGTTCATGTGTTTATTGGTACAGTATTACATGGTAGATATGTAAATCGAGAGGGAAAAAAAAGAAAAGAAATCTAAAAATCCACTGTAGAATGTCAATTTCATTGAGATAAAAATAAGATGTCCTTTTACCATTAACAAACCATTAGCTGAGGTAAAGTTAAAATATGTCTAGAAACATACTCAAAGCATTAATGATCTCTTCTCCTGGCTTCTCAATCTTCTTCTTTTTTATATCCCAAGTGTAGTTTATGAACTTTAAAGGGCCAAAATGGCTCTCAGATTAAAACAGGACTCTGGCCATAAAATAAGGAGTATTATTCATTACAGGTAATGAAATACCAGGACAACTGGCTGCTCATGTCTCTCTCTCTCTCTCTCTCTCTCTCTCTCTCTCTCACACACACACACACACACACACACACACACACACACACACACACACACAGAGATACTATCAGGGTTTGATCTTGGTTTAATTTTGGATAAAATAATAAAAGACAATTGTGGGTGTGTGGTCTGTGTTCTACCTATTGTGTAGCCAAAGGCAATTTTCCAGAAAATGACAATAAGGTTGATTTACACATGAGTGTGTGTGTGTGTGTGTGTGTGTGAGAAAGAGAGACAGAGAGAGAGAGAAAGAGAG
>JAFFST010046293.1:137792-150599 GCA_022414735.1 Noturus placidus | reverse complement strand
GGGGGGGGGGGGGGGGTGTTTGGGAATGTACATGTACAGCAAATGATTGAGGTGATGCATTTTTTGTGGTTGTTCCAGTATGCATGATGACACACAAGGCATCTAAAAACAAAACAAAAAACATTTTAAACACCAACATACATGGCAGGACAGCTGGAGAATGAGACCAGCCTGAAATACCTAAAATACCACAAGTTTAATAGCACATGACTCAGTCAGAGATCGGCTGTGCGAATTCTTTTAGTTTTAAATACAGGATCAAGACTTGTTGCTTGATTATTGTTAATAATTAAAACAAAACATGCACACTTTGGAAATGTATCTTAAAAGAACATACAAGTCCGTTTATAACTGGAACGTTTGTTTCATTTGGAAATGAGTTTAAGGATCATTTATGAAGGTTGAACTTTCAAGAAGCACAATCACTTCCTCACAACATTAATGGAGGAAGCGTGTCAGCCTGCACTTTCTCAATTATCCTATAATGAGTCTTGTGCTATGACACTTGAGGTATTTTAACTACCAGCTTTGCACAGTGTGTTGACAGCAACATAATCCACAGGGGGAGTTTTTCGACACATGTAGATATTGCTTGGGTTCCAATGTTGAGCTTGCATCACTTAAGCCTGCCTATTTTATGGCACAGAGCTCCCGTGGAAAGAATGAACATTATTCTTTTATCATCATCAGCGTTATTGTTATTTACAAAATGAGTTTGGCAAACCAATGATCTGATGCCTTAAAGCCATGTTTATCCTTAAAACACGTCTCAAGTCGGCCTCGGGGGCTCCAGTGATTTATAAAATAAAAATCCCGTTTTCAACATCGTGTTTTTTTTTTTTGTTTTTTTTTTTGTCTTATTAGTATTGTACAAAAGCTATAGAGAAGGAACAGTTCAGTCACAGATTCAGCTTGTTTCCACAACGTCCACGTCGTCGCAACGTCTTCTCCGTATTTTATGCTCAGAGGTCTTTCCCACAAAAAAAGAAAGAGAGAGTGAGAGAGAGAGAGAGAGAAAGATTTTGGCAAAGTCACTCCTTGAGTCAGATCTCTGTCTGAAAAGTCCACAGAGAAAGACAAAGTCTCTATTTTTTTTATTTGTATTTCTGCATAGCTCTCTAGCAGCAGAATCTCAAATAGATCAGGAAGCAAAACCAAACAAACCCACATGGATGAATCATGTAATCCTATAGATGGATCAAATGGATTACTCTGTAATCGATTGCTCTGGCCTGGACTACGCAGAGAGATGACCGTGCAGAGACTGGGATTATGAAGGATCATGAAGCAGTGATTTCTTGAACTCTCACTTGGGTGAGTGTGTGTGTGTGTGTGTGTGTGTGTGGTGTGTACAATGGAATGAGCCACCTCTCAGACTTTGTACTCACACTACCCTGGCTAGATGTCATGAAAGTGAGACAGAATTAGAGAGCAAACGAATGAGCGAGCAAAGCGAAAGTGTGTGAAGAAGATCATCGTCATCGTCATCATCATCATCATCATCATCATCATCATCATCATCTGTGTCTAAGATTCCACTTTCAGTTTATAAGTGTAGGAAACATTGAGCGACACAAACAAAGAGCTCAATGGAAGGACATAAAGAAGAGAGGAGTGTCCAGTCTGCAGTTCTCCAGACAGAGTGAGATCCAGAGGTGGACTGAAGGCCAAGAAGGCTGGAGTGATCCATCAAAGGTGAGCTCTGAATACCATCCACTCTCATGCAACCACACACCCACACACCCACACACACACACACACACACACAGTCATCATCCTGCCACTTTCATTTCTCTTACATTCACTCACATTCTTTCCATTGATCACACACGCTTTTACCCACACACATGCCTATGCACACCCACTCACCCCACCCACACCCACACACCCCACCCACACACACCCACACACACAGAGTGGCTCTAAGGGTTTGGTCTCTTGCTCCCCCCTGAGCACTGTTCAGTTGTGTGCAGTCTTCCCATGATCCTTCACTTCTTCACTTTGCAGATCTTGGCATAGAGAGGGTCCTTCCCCTGGAAAAAGACATAATCCAGTGTCATTTCACTATCAGTGATGAAACACTAATTCTACCTCGTCCAGTGGATTATATCCAGTACATATATCCACTTTACACAAACAATGTCCTTTGATTTTGCACTTATGTATGCATGTATTCAGAAGCACAAGATATTTCAATGTCACAGATTTCATTATAAAATATTTCAAAAGATATGTTTAAAAAACACAATCGATAGGAAGAAGAGAACTTAAAAAATATATGTAAAGGTCACATATAAATAAATCAAGATCTTGTACATATACACCGATCAGACATAATATTAAAACCAGCTGCCTAATATTGTCTAGGTCCCCTTGTGCCACCTTCATCCATTGCTTCATGACCCAGTTCTGATGCTCACGTTCCCATTGTAGTGGCTTTCGGTGGTGGACAGGGGTCAACATGGGCACTCTGACCGGTCTGCGGCTACACAGCCTCATACACAGCAAGCTGTGATGCACAGTGTGTTCTGACACTTTTCTATCATAGCCAGCATAAACTTTTTCAGCAATTTGTGCTACAGCAGCTCTTCTGTGGAATCAGACGAGACGGGCTAGCCTTCACTCCTCATACACATCAATGAGCGACCATGACCCTCTCTTCTGTTCACCTGTTGTCCTTCCTTGGACCACTTTTGGTATGTACTAACCACTGCATTTGGAGATGTTCTGACCCAGTCGTCATGCCATCACAATTTAGCCATGTCAAAGTCATTCAGATCCTTACGCTTGCCCATTTTTCCTGCTTCCAACACATCAATTTCGAGAACTGACTGTTCACTTGCTGCCTAATATATCCCACCCCTCGACAGGCGCCATTGTAACAAGATAATCAACGTTATTCATGTCACCTGTCAGTGGTTTTAATGTTATGGCTGAATGTATGGGTATTGTCTCAAAATCTTACTCAACTAAAAGTAAGATAAAAATTTATACTTCAGTGAAAGTTTAAAAGTGTCCATGTGTAAAGGCAAGTATTTGAAAGGACACTGAAAATGACATTTGCCCTACATGTGCAAACAAAAACTCATATGCAGTCCGTGCGCAATTATGTTTGATGATGAGATATAAGTCTACTGGTAAGTGACTGAATTGGTAAATAGACAAAAGAAAGAAATATCTGAAACATCTTCAAGGTTTGCAACAAATTCCTGGAAGGTCTACATAAAATGCAAGTAAAAAGCAAAAAGTCTGAAATGTAACAGAGAAAGAATATTCATTTTAAAAAAACGAAATCTAAATCCCTAAACATTATCCTTGCATTACCACCTCTGCCCCTTCCTCTCCTTGACAGAGAAAAACTACATACAAAATAAGGATGAAATCTTGACACACACACACACACACACACACACACACACACACACACACACACACACACACACACAAATACACACACTATCTGCAAAAGTTTCTTTTTTTCCTGTGTGTACTGGGGCTATTATATTTAAGCACGTTTCACTGACACGTTATCGGCAGTGATGGAAAAAGCTCGTGTGAAATACAATATCGGGAGTAATAAATATGAATGAGGTGGAATCCTTTTTTTTCAAATACGGATTTTCCAAAATGCCTTTGGAAAAACTAGACGTAAATAGACTAAGCAAACACTGTCCAAGGGAACATCAGAATTGTATGTTTTGTGTGGTTTGAATGAAAGCGATGACTAAAGTGCAGAGTTGCCATTTAACATGCTTAATATTCAGAAGATACATACAACAGAGTGTGTTCTTATATGTATGAGTTTTATATCTACAGTGAGAATTTTTGATAGATGACCGAATGCATCAATGTTTTTGAGTCTGATGTGCATTTTCATTCATACTGACAATTGACGTCCCGATACACTTCATTACTTATTTCAAAGCGAGACAAAGCAGCCTACAGAGAGGAGGTCCTGAGCTTAGCAGCCTGGTGTTCAGAGAAGAATCTGGCTCTAAACACCAAGAAAACCAAGGAGATCGGTGTGGACTTCAGGAAACACAACACTGAGCTAGCTCCTCTTTACATCAATGGTGAGTGTGTGGAGAGGGTTCACACCTTCCGGTTTCTTGATGTTATTATCTTCGCTGACATCTCCTGGACAGACAACATCACTGGGATTATTAAGAAGGCTCAAACACGGCTACACTTCCTGAAGGTCCTCAGGAAGTACAATTTGGATTCAAATCTGCTGCTGACTTTCTATCGCTCTTCCGTTGAGATCCTGCTGACCTACTGCATTACAGTATGGTGCGGAAGCTGCACCATAGCAGACAGGGAGAGGCTTCAGAGAGTAATAAGAGCAGCACAGAAGATCATTGGCTGCCCTCTCCCCTCCCTCATGGATATTTACACCTCCCGTTGCCTCAGCAGAGGAATAACCATCATTAAGGACAGCTTCCACCCTGGCTCTGAACTGTTCAATCTGCTGCCCTCAGGGAGACGTTACAGATGCATCAGATCAAGGACAGTTTTTTCCCAAAAGTCATAACCACTCTGAACACACACATGCACTAATTCTCTACAGGTACATAGTGTCTCTGTGGTCTCAAACTGTGCAATTTTCATAGTCCCAGCATGGGCATTATTTATTTATTTTTAATATATAACTACACCATTTCGTGCTGCTATATAGATATTTTTATTCTATTCTACCATTTTTTTTTACTATTATTCCTCCTTATCTTATTTCTTTTTATCTTTTATATGTACATGTTGAGCACAGAAAAAAGGGAGTGGCTCCTTATTTCATTGTAGGTGTATAATGACAAATAAAGGCATTCATTCATTCATTCATTCATTCATTCATTACAGCATGATGCCGACTCGTAGCTATGTTAGGAAGCTAGCTAGCTTACCGGACAAACAGACCATTCTCAGCAGCAATTACAGCTAACATTACGAAAAGCAGCAGCTTTCTGCCTATAATGACAATATAATGTAATTATATATCGACATCAGCAATATAATGTTTTCACTTCTCCAAATGGAACCCATGGATCTTTTACCCATTGCTCGTTAATGCTCTTAAATGATATACAGTATATACCGTATGTACATAAACAGTAGTGTGCAAATGTTTTAGGCACTCTATTTTTTTAGCACGGACTTTGTTATAGATTGTTTTATTTTATAATTTCTACATTATCACGTCAGTGTAAAAACATGTTAGATTGCCAAACATCAGTCTTCCAGAACAAAATTAAATATTACAGGAAAATGTTTGTATGTTACTAAAGAAAGCAGCACATTAAGTGGTAAGAGACACTTTCCAGACGAAAAACACAATGAAGACTGCTGAGTTTTGCTGCAAAAATAAGAAGCGAGTGTGACAGTCAAAGTCTCCAGAAGAACCGTGGTTAGTTATGCAAGATGCGCAATAAAACTTACGGATCATTTCATTATAAAACTGCATTAATTCTACCTGAGGCTATGTAAGTTTTTTTTTGTAACACCAAATAGTGATTTTCATTTACTAATGTTTACTGCTCTTTATGCTATTTTTAAATATAGAGACATATAATTAAATTATTTTTCAAAGCATCTTTGCTCTACAGCATTTCTGTGCCTAAAGAGTACTGTGTATATATATATAAAACAGCCAATAGACTTTACTTCTTCCATCACTGCCTAATACCGAACCAATAAAACATGTAATTCCCTGAGCTGAACAGCAGATGTCAGTAAAGCTCTTTGTGTTTACTTTGCAACACAAACCTGCTAGAATTAATGAGGTTGCTCCATCTTCCTCACCCTTTTTTTCCCCCTCCCATGAACTCAGGAGTATAGATGCCAAGCTCAGATACAAAAAAATAATGTTGCAAGAGTAATTGCACTACAGCAGGTGCTATACCTGCTTTAGACTTCATCCAGTTAGACTGTTCCCCTGCCTCCTGCTTCTGTTTTCACACCAATCCAGTTATTACCGTATAGCGAGCAGGACAGAGGAGGACGGCTCAGGAGGAGGCAGTGTGTGTTATTCTCAGGTACAAAGAACGAATGATGGCTTAAAAACAGAAATGAAGCTGACTCACAGCAGGGGGCTTGGAGTCCTGCCTGCTGTCCATCCGAAACCCACAAATCAACCTGAAACCAGTGAATCAACCAACACAATAATTATGACTCACTTATTCCCCAGTTCCCCCACTGAGAAAGGAATAATAAAAAAAAGAGATGAGTGAGAGAGGCATGAAAAAAAAGAGAAAGAACGGTTCTCCGCCTAACTGACAGACTCGGGGGCTGGCATTACAGCCTGAATAAGAGAGAAGAAAGTATTATAAAAAGAGAAAGACAGAGAGAGGAGGAGAGACTGCAAGCTTATAGACGTTCACACCGAATACAAAATCTCTGCTATGGAGAAGAGCCGATCTGAACAGAGACAGATTGAAGCAGCTCACAAAAGCATTCTCAGTCATGACACTTTACAATCACACACTGCCTGTGACACACATTCCCGATAACGCCCTAGCCATCATCTATCATCCCTGCATACTGTCTTAAAGCACAAAGACAAGGAGAAGCAGAGACATCATCTGTACTGCTACACATGTTCTACCGGGGCTGAGAAAGCCAGTCTGGTACGAACACAAACTTGCCAAAAAATTCCGGGATGCCCTATCAAGCTATCCAGCTCAAAGCTCTTCTTTGCTCTCAGTGGCAGAATTTCTCTCCTTTCCCACTGTCTCTCCTTACTCACCCATGTGTGGCGGCCTGTAAAACCATCTGATATGTTGAAATGTTCTACTGGTGTTCATCTTTCTTCCATGTTTATTCCCAAGCGCCCCAGATCTTCGTTTTTTCATTCAGTACTGCCGTTCAAACGCTATATATTTTTCATAAATTCAGTTATTGCTGTGTCTTGTGGACTATATGTAAACATATGTTATGTGAAGGAGCTCATTTAGGGCAGCACTAAATGAAAAACTAAATGCAATGCTTATGGTTAACATTTTGCAAATTCTGCTAGTCTTATGTAAGCGTATGCCCTCAACTGTATATAGTAAACTAAATATGTTTCCCTTTTGCACATATCTCACCCAGAAGTAAAAATCTGGAGGAACACTTTTTGTTCACACTTTTTAAAGTTAACACTTATTAAACACATTTAAAGATTCCAGTTTGACAGCTGGGATCTGTTTACAAACTAAATTGAAATCTCTCAGCTGCATCTAATGGGTTTTCCTAGGATGCCCCACATATCACCAACAACAGTGGTCTTTCAAGAATGGTAGCACATTCCCTGGCCATCACCAATATATCTGCCACCTTTAAGATGATTTCTATGCATTTTAAAATGTTAAAAATGTTTTATATGCATAAGGCCTGCTCTTTCCAGAGGTGCTGCATCTGTACATGTCTCAGAGACCACCCGGCATTATTAAGCCACACACCACAGTAATGAGGCCGGTAGATAGGTGTGCATGCACAAACGGACACACAGCTCTGTTTCTTCACACTTTATTAAAGTTTTATACAGCAGAACCAGAGAGCAGCCACCCCCACCCCCACCCCCCAGCCCTCTGTCTGCTCATCGAGTAGGCCACTTGGGTTTCTAGCTGCATACTACAGTAGTTCATCGAGGCACACATCAGCGCAGAACACTAAATTACACAGTAAGCCGACCCACCACTGAGACATGAAATGGTGTAGTGCGGTGTGGATAGGTGCGGTATCACACGTTTGGTGGATGTTGTTGCAATCAGGGTGCAAATTACAGGGATCATTGACCATCCGAATTAAGACTTAAACCAAAGCAAATGAAAGACAATAAAAATTGAGCACGTTATTAAAATCTACACATACTAAAAATGTTCCCAGTAAAATATGTTTCTGCAGTCGTATTAGAAGGATATGTAAATTACACTTAACACTGCCTCAAAATTAGTATTGCAAGCAAGACATATAGCACTGGCTAAAGCATTAAATATGGCCAAGAACCAATGCTGAATTTTTCCAATGCAGTGACCCTGACAAACTCATATCACAGAACTGAACAGTATGTTTTCCCATTAAAAATGGTGTATAGAAAACCATATACACAAAATTGTCAAAATTCTGATGCTAATGCACCACCATGACAGATCCAATTCAGGTAGATCCAATTCTGTTCTATATACATTCTAAACATCATATGCATGTGTATGGAAATATCATATACGCTCACAGAAAAATTTATTTAGAACAGTATACTAATACTGGGTAAAGCCCTGACCTCAACCTCACTGAACACCTTTGGGATGAACTGAAATGCTAACTACTTGCCAGGACTCCTCCCCTGACTTTTCAGTGCCTGACCTCACTGAATCTCCTGTGTCTGAATGGGCAAATCCTCACAGCCACATTACAGAAGCTGGTGGAAATACTTCCCAGAAGAATGGGGGTTACTATAACAGCAAAGGGGGACCAAGCACATACTGTATGGTTGCCAGGTGTCCACATACTTTTGGACATAACGTCCCCTCCATAAGTATTGGAAGAGCAAGGCCAATTCTTTTTTTCTCCCTTTGCTATTCAATCTCATCTTCCTGGCATGGATTCCACAATTCCTGATCACAATAATAATCTTGGTGATACGATTGCATCACACAGTTCCTGCAGATTTTTCCGGTGCACTTTCATGCTGTGAATCTCCTGTTCTACCACATCCCAAAGTTGTTTTACTGGAGTCAGTTCTGGTGACTGGGAAGGCCGCTGAAGAACACTGAACTCATTGTGATGATCATGAAACCAGTTTGAGAAGTAGCCATTTGAAGCTGAGTAAATTGTGGCCATGAAGGGATGCACATGGTCAACAACAATAATCAAATAGGCTGTGGCATTCAAGCAATGAATCATTTGTATTAACTGGCCCAGTGTTCCAAGCAAAACATTCTTCACACCATCACATCACCTCCACCAGCCTGGACTGTTGAAACTAAGCAGGTTGGGTCCATGCCAAATTCTGACCCTACCATCTGCCTCAGCAGAAATCGAGATTCATCAGACCAGGCCACATTTTTCCAGTCTGAAACTGTCCAGTTTTGGTGAGTCTGTGCCCAATGCAGCCTCAGCTTTTTGATCTTGGCTGACAGAAGTGGAACCTGACGTGGTCGTCAGCTGTTGTAGCTCATCAATCTGAGATGCTTTTCTGCTCACCACAATTACACAGAGTGGTTATCTAAATTTCTGTAGCCTTTCTGTCAGCTCAAACCAGTCTCTGACGTCTCTGAACAGCAAGGCGTTTTCGTCAACAGAACTGCTTCTTTTTCTTTACTGGAGTAAACTCTACAGATTGTTGTGAGTGAAAATCCCAGGAGATCAGCAGCCCATCTGGCACCAACACTCATGCCATGGTCAAAATCAGATAACACTTTTTCATCATTCTGATGGTTGATGTGAACATTACCCAAAGCTGTTGGCCTGTATCTACATGATTTTATGCATTGCACTCCTGCCACATGATTGTAATTGTATAATCTGCTCTTTAATTAAAACATCAAGTCATCAAGCATTTTATAGACTTTATCAAATTCAATGGCTAACTAAGATGCATGTGCAACTGTATTTCCCTTATGAGAGACATAATTCAATTGCAAATTCAAATTCAAATGCATTTTGTGCACAGCAATATTAATGGCTGTCACAATTAAAATGTACACGTAATAGCAATCCTTCCATTTGGTATTGCATTTGTTCATGCTCCTACTTGGCCAAAATTAAACTGTGCTTGAGATCCTGTTTATTTAATTTTCACAGAAGTAGAGCTGTCAATCAAATGCCGTGGGTGTGACTATTGGCTGTATGATATGGAAAAAAATAGCATGTTGTGCTTACTACTGCTCCATACTGATACTGTGATGTGCTGTTAATGAAACTATAATAAGTTGTTACCAAAGTTATACAATGTTACCAATGTTCAAAACACCTACAGAAAACCATTCACTTTCCAAGTAGAAATAGACATTGCAAAGCTTCATTTGAGATGCTGATATGGCACAACACAATACAAATGATTAGATGCTGTGTGTTGTGATGTTCGTGGATATGCCATGCCATGACTGTCATTCAAAATTACTGCTCTGATACACACTCTGATACTCACACACCTCGGGCAGCTTTGCGGGAACAAAAGGAACATTTCTCATGCATAAAATAAAAAATAAAAAAAACTAAAACAGAAACTTCAAATGCACATACCATCTTACCAGCAGGCAAGGGTGGAGGGATGACAGAGGACAGAAAAGAGAGACAGAGAATAACAGGTCAAGAAAGACTGAGAGAGAAGAGAGAGAGAAAACACTTGGCCAGTATGTAGTGGATCTATGTGACGGTGGAGTGAGGTGGCAAGGTGGAGGTGCGCTGACGCGGTGTCACGGCTGAAGCAGGCTGACATTAAGAGGAGGAGGAAGAAAAAGAGGACAGATACCTACCCCGACCTGCCGCTATCTAGCTACCGACCTGAGAACTGTCCGGTTCAGAGCCACCAGGCTCTGCTTGAGGCTCACTCACACTCGGAGACTGTGTGTCTCCGGCCTGCAGGAGGAGGAGGAGGAGGGAGAGAGAGAGAGAGAGCAGAGAGCGAGAGAGAGAGAGAGAGAGAGGGGTGGGAGAATGGAGGTTGGGTGCAAACAGATGTTGGAGGGAATTGGACCGAAAAAGAAATGTTGAAATAGTAGGAGAGAAAAGGGGGTGAGAAAAGGTGATAGATAGATAGACATACAGACAGATATAGAGTGAGATAACAAGTGAGACAGACAGACAGACAGACAGATAGACAGAGAAGAGCAAGTGGGATAGATAGATAGATAGATAGATAGATAGATAGATAGATAGATAGATAGATAGATAGGAGCAAGGCAATATAGAAAGAGAGAGATAAGTGGAAGAATGGAGGTTGGAGGAAATTAGGTTGGAGGAAATTAGACCAAAAAAAGAAAAAGAAAAAGTGATAGATAAATTGGGGCACCATAAAAAAGAAATGAAAAATAATAAAAAAAATATAAGGAGGATAGAGGCAGGTGGCAGAGGGAAATGGGGTGGAAAGCAGAAATATAGATGATAGACACAAAGAGATGAGGGAGTACCAAGAAGAAAAACAGGAATGAAAAAGAATGATAGAGATAGAAGAATGAAAAGAAAACAGAAACAGGGAGTGAAAGTGAATTAGAAGGCAATCGAATAGAGAAAGAGAAAGTTGGGGAAGAGTGAGAGAGAAAAATAAAATAAGTAGAGTGAAAACAGACAAAGCCAAAAAGGGCAAAACAGCACAGAGAAATCCATTCTTCTTTTCATATCTATCCTTTTTCCACACATACTGCCATCTATTCACCCTTCCACTCGTTCCGTTAATGGTCATTTGAAATCGCGCTTTCTTCATTCTGTATATTGTTATGTTTTCACGTGAAAGGATCAGGGCTGCATTATATAAGTACTTTGGAGCTTGATGAATTAATAGCTTGTGTGATTTAATAGCCTGTGTGATTTGTATGTAATATGTATGTGTGTGTGTGTTATTCCGACACTGAAAGGAGGACGCAGTCTTACTGCGAGAATAATTTGAACAAAATAATCAAACCTGTTGTTCTGCAGAACGATGAAAGAAAAGAGACTGAGAGAGTGAGCAAGGAGTCTCTGATGACTCCTGGAAATGGATCGAGTGAGACTGAGTGTTTAAAACCATGCTACAATTCAATCAGTGCAGAATTAATATCTCTTACACTCTTATTTATAAATTAAAAGTCTTAAGTCATTCCATCGGCTATGTACAGTAGGTTATAATATGTAGGGGTGAAGATAAAATATACATATCAATCCCTTGAAGTTTATTATCCCCAGTTTCTTATTTAGTATTTCATCAGGTTTTATAATACTAAATACAGAATAGTGGTATGTGATATATGATAGGATTAATAATGTCCTAATGCCCGTTCTGTCTGCTCCAACGACTAATTTGACACATTATTGTCCACCCATAGAAGAGCACGCATAATAAGAAAGAGCCTACTTCCACAGTGATTCATCAACATGCATCGAAAGAAGCAAAAGGTGCTTATTACGGAAATAACCTTGGCGAGTAGAATGAAAAGGTGAAGATTTTGCATCAGGATAATGTTGCATGTTTGTTATGCAGAAGCCTGACCTTTAGAAACAGTAGATGTGACTGATTGCTTGTGTACATGTAAATCTGGGGTAAGATACTGGGCTATTAAAAAAAAAAAAAAACAAACAAACAAACATATTTTTTAATTGGGAAACCTTATGATACTCCAAGCCTATAGCAAGATTCAAAAATCTGAGACTAAAACCAGTGTGGGGTTTACGCACAGTGTCCTCCTCGCCGCTGCGACTGGGGCTGCCCTCCGCTTCTCCGAATGAGTCATCAGTGGGCGGGTCACTGGCCTGCGATGATGCCTTAGATGGGGAGCTCTGGTGAGGGGCTGGTGTGGGCGCTGTGCAAGAGTACATAGTAAATTCAACCATGGATGTACAATTTAACAATGAATGTACAGTTGAGGGCATAAGTTTACACACACACTGCAGAATCTACAAAATGTTAATAATTTTTAAAATAATAAGAGGATCATCTTTTTTTTATTTATTTACAGTGGTGTGAAAAAGTGTTTGCCCCCTTCCTCATTTCCTGTTCCTTTGCATATTTGTCACACTTATGACCTTAAAAAGGCCGTTCATGCTCGAAAACCCTCTAATGTAACTGAATTAGGACAATTCTGCAAAAATGAGTGGGCCAAAATTCCTCCAGGACGCTGTAAAAGCCTCATTGCACGTTAT
>JAFFST010046293.1:102079-113817 GCA_022414735.1 Noturus placidus | reverse complement strand
GTTATAGTAAGGGGGGCAATCACTTTTTCCCACAGGGCCATGATGGTTTGGCTTTTTTTTCACCTTTAATAATAAACACCTTCATTTACAAATTGCATTTTGTGTTTACTTGTGTTGTCCTTGACTATTGTTTAAATTGGTTTGATGTTCTGAAACACTTAAGTGTGACAAACATGCAAAGGAACAGGAAATGAGGAAGGGGGCAAACACTTTTTCACACCACTGTATAGTCTTTATTCATGAAAAATACAAAGACTTTTTGAAAAATCAAATAAAAGACTATTTCATTTACTGACAGATGTACCTCTGAGCTACTGAACTTGCATTTCCATTCTTGAGGATGCACATCACCACATTTTTTTTTTTTTAGCTTGAACAATGAGCTTTTTGGAGCAAGATACTGTATAGACCGGAGGTCTTCAACAGGGGGTCCGCGACCCCTAGGGGGTCTGATGAGGTACTGCATGGGGTCGCGAAAGTTTTGGTACCAGTTTGATATAACACAATTTCATACAATATATATAATTACGGGGTCCCCGCTCCATCTCGCCATCAGTTTGGGGGTCATTGGCCTGACAAATGTTGAAGACATATACTATAGACAGTGAATTGAAAAAAAAAATGCTCATGGTATTAAGTCTTCAAACATTGCTAAATTGATTAAAGAGTTTTGCTTGTGAGGAACCATAGTCTTGAGGGTTTTGATTTACTGTGGCTGGAAGCCAGATGGTTTCTTCTTGTGAAAATAGTTCTGTGTCTTGGTTACTTATAACAATATAAAGTACTAGATTGTAATGAAAATGTAAAATCTGTCTCAAAAGATTATATATATAGCATGTTTACTGGGGTAGCAAGCAAACCAAACGAAGCCAATCATGGCACTCAAATCACTTTGAATGTCCCACTATAAGTAATGCACAAGGATCTTTACTGAATTCTACACTGATTCTGTTGTGTTTTTAGGGCAAATAAATGTGTCTATTGTGAATTTTCCGACAGACTTCAAATAAACTGCTATCAAATATCATAGTTATAAAGAAGTGAGTAAATGTGTTTCCCCTCAGTTTGATTAAAGAGTTTGATGCATCTGCTACTCTTTAAATACTCTCTGATTAGAGGTGACAGTACAAAGTGCTTTGAATCTTAAAAAGCCACATATGATCAAACTCACACTTTGTAGCTAACTTCAAAGCTCCATGTTATCATTAAAAATGCATCCCCTGCCCGCTGCAGTCTAAATGTCACTAATAACCCACTAAATGCCCAAATGTACAGAGAATACTTGCACTTAGAATTTGCCTTTGGGTTTATTTCTACTGCTTTCACAAGTGAACAGCAATACCTTTAGAAGAGAGAGAGGGGAAAACAGAGCTTTAGAAATGCAGAGGGACAATACCGGCGAAAGTAAGTCATATGAACAGAAGAGGTTACAACCCCAGGGGAGGGAAAGTAAAACTGGCGGAGAATAGAAAGGTGGAAGAGACAGAGACAAATCTGAAATCAAACAAATGAGAATGTGGTCATCAACCACAGAAAGAACAGAGATACAGTGAATATGAGTTCTGCCTATAACCATCTGTGTTATACAACACAGGGTCGCCTGCAGTTCAGAGAAAGCAGGGAATGGATGGGATGGGAGAAGAGTGTACTCATTGACTGTGAACAGGAAATCAATAGCATCATCCAGCAGAGATCTGCAGCACTGCAGACCAGCAATACAGTGCAGTAAAAGAAACAAAGTGTGGGGGGCGGGGGGAGAGAGAGAAGAGTCCAAATTAGATGAGCAGATGGGCAAAGGTTTAATAAAAACTTACATTGCAGACTTTTCATACAGTGCAGGAAGGTATTCAGTCAGCTTTGTTTAGGTTATTGAATATACTGTATTTCCAGTGTATCTCTAAAGGTTACATCAAATGTTAAGATTTGAATTCTGTAAAAAAAAAAAAATGTGGTGTTGTGCTAATTGCACCTGTTTTCATCATGGAAGACGTTAGTTGAGAAGAAGTCACGCAATGTTTCCTAAAGTTTTTAGCATCAACATTATTAAACAACACTCAAATGGAAAAAGCCACAAAGCCATAGCGACGACCAGAAACATCCCTGATTTGATTTGACAATATGCAGGTAGAAATTTCATGGAACCACAACTAAATGTCCCAGGACGGGTGCACCACACAAGATTTTACAACGCTCTCTCAGACTAATGATAAGAAAGGTGAACAGAGTTGCAGGACGACCTGAAAGCAGCAGGAACAACAGTTACACAGAGAACAATAGGCAATGAACTGCAATGCAATCATCTCCATTCCTACACCTCACACAAATCTCCTCTGCAAAAACAGAAGCATAGGGACGTGTGTCAAAGAGCATTTAGACACATGGACAGACAAAATAAGAACAGAACACTTTGGCTATAATTCAGCTCATTGTTGGGAGGCTTGCATATATGATCCTGAGAACACCATTATGCATACTCACAGACTGAGCTGTTTTGATGGCTACAAATCGGTGGTTGCCCTCTTTCCCACATACATAGCCAAAGGCCCGGTGGTCTGTGATATCCTTGGCAATGTAGGAAATCTCATGAACTGCATGATGGTGCTGAAGAACCTGAAAAAAAAATGACATAGCAAATATATATAATTAGGTGAACATATCAGAACCAAACATTAGCTAAACATGGAGAAGAAAAGGTTTGTAGTGATGAAATGAACTAATCCAAAGGCAGAAGAAATGCTCCTGTAGAGCTATGAATTTCATTACATTTACATATTTAGCAGACGCTTTTATCCAAAGCGACTTACAAATGCGTGCACACTCATACACCAATGGTGGTAGAGCTGCAGTGCAAGGTGCTAGCTTGCCATCGGGGGCAACTTACGGTTCAGTGTCTTGCCCAAGGACACTTCGGCATGGGATCACCCGGGCCGGGACTCGAACCGCCAACCCCACGATTAGTGGATTAGTGGACAACCCGCTCTACCGACTGAGCCACAGCCACACATTATTCAAAGTGAGGTTTGGGGAGGCCCAGAGATGCAAAAGCCAAGCCAGAGATTCTATAATTTAATAATGTTACATTGGCAGGCATTATATTTGTTAAAGTTGTTATATTAAGTTATTATAGTGTTAAGCCTGGTTGACTGAAAATTTTATTGAGTTTAAACCTTAACATTTTAGAACAATGTATAAACTAGGAAAACTGGTGCAATTATGAAACAAATAGATTTTGTAAATGTTAAACAAATAGATGTTAAACATTTGATTGTACTGTGCATTAAGTATCTGATTTGAAAAAGGTAAATATGTATTAATTAGAAGTCATTTCTGGTATATACCTCCAATAGTGGATATTAACATACATTGTGTGAAAATTGTTATGTTTGTAAAGCTACTTGGGGCCATACCAGTGTAACTGTTTTTGCTGTTATTGCTTAGTTTTTTTTTGTCAGTAGTTCATCAATTAAATAATAATAATAATAATAATAATAATAATAATAATAATAATAATAATAATAATAATAACAGCATTGGACTGGGGCACATGGTGGCTTAGTGTTTAGCACGTTCGCCTCACACCTCCAGGGTCGGGGGCTTGATTCCCACCGATGCCCTGTGCAGTGCCCTCTGCAGTGTGTCTGTGCAGTGCCCTCTGCACTGTGTCTGTGCAGTGCCCTCTGCAGTGTGTCTGTGCAGTGCCCTCTGCACTGTGTCTGTGCAGTGCCCTCTGCACTGTGTCTGTGCAGAGTTTGCATGTTCTCCCCGTGCTGTGGGGATTTCCTCCGGGTACTCCGGTTTCCTCCCCCAGTCCAAAGACATGCATGGTAGGATCATTGGCATGTCTAAAGTGTCCATAGTGTATGAATGGGTGTGTGAGTGTGTATGTGATTGTGCCCTGCCATGGATTGGCACCCTGTCCATGGTCTACCCCGCCTTGTGCCCGATGCTCCCTGGGATAGGCTCCAGGTTTCCCCGTGACCCTGAAGGGAGGATAAGTACTATAGAAGATGGATGGATGGATGGAACATTGGACTGGAGTTGCTGGAAAATTTCCTGTTTGGTTATAGGCAGATAAGGACACTTTAGCATTTGATTCATTTCTGAAATCTGCAGCTGGTATGCAGAAGATATCTTCAATAAACCTGATAAATGTGTCTCTGTATTAGTGTTGCATGCCAGTATGTAGCCTTTTCAATAGAAAGAGCCTTGCAGGAAACAACTGCTCAAATCTAGGCTTGTGCCAGAAGAGAAGAGTTCTAAAAATTGGCACAGAGTGTCGAGAGCTCATAAGGGAGGCTCCTCCAGCCCGCTGCTAAACTCCTGTATCCCTACTGGAGCAATACAGCAATCATCTACTGAACTCATCCACTGCAAGTGGCAATCATCTCCTCTCCACCCACTCAGCTCCTGCTCATTATAACATCAGCGGCATAATTTCTACTCCTCACTTCAAGAGCTTGACAGTTCATTTGAGGGTTTTGCAGTCTGTGTCATCTCATGGGGATTCATTTGACTGTAAGGTGCTATTTTCTACTCTTAAACACATGGCACAGTACTTGACATGTTAAACAAACTGAGAATTCTTTCAAGAGACAAAAACATAAAAGGTTGATTGGTTGAAAATGAAAAAAAAAGAAGAATGTCTTCTTTGATTTCATGTATCCACAGAACTGCGGAACATGGAACATTTGTAAGACCTAGTAACTAAAATGTAGGATGGGTAAAGTGGTAAAAACATCATGCTTAATAAAATATTTTTGCCTTCTACTTGTGGGTGCATATCAAGCTAAATAAAACATGGAAAATGTCCAATGCCAGGCTAAAAAAATCCACAAAATCTATGGCTGCACAATACAAAAATGGTTTGTCTTTGAGGGCTTAATGTAATACAAAGTGACAAAAGCCCCCTTCACTATCAGCTTTAATCATTCAAGCACTTTCTGAGCCTTAGATGTGAAATCTCCCCGTCAAATAACTGTGCCTTCTTTCCTTCTGGGTGGTTTGAAATTGGAAGCAGAGAAAATCCTTGAAAGATTAATTACTTGAGAAGCCATTCAACAGCAACCTTCCTATACCAATTTCACGGAATGGAATGTTGCCTTGAGCTTGTAATACAAGAATGTGATACCAATGTAGATGGCCAACTTCCAATTATAATGACCTATTATAAAATTGTGCATACAAACACATACACATGCAGAGGTACACTCACAAGAAAGCAGCATCGCAACATGTAATGCAGGCCTTATCAATTAAATAATACACTATTATAAGTAGAATTACATTTTTACATGCAACTGTCTTGCATCGGACCCACAAAAGAACCTCTGGAGATGGTCCGAGTACGGTTTGCTTCTGGGTCTTTTTAGGAGGGTCTGAGATCACTTGGTTTGTTCACATATACATGATGAACCAGTCTGAGAGCGTTTGGAGGGCTCAAACAAACTAGGTATGAAAACACCCTTTGTATTTGCTATGTTACCCTTTTGCTTTAATGACAGTGTGCACTCAAGCTGGCATGGCATCCACGTTTTAAGAGCCTTTTTAGAATGGAGTCGATTCCTGCACCTCCAGGGTTGGGGGTCTGATTCCCATCTCCACCCTACGTGCACAGAGCTTGCATGCTCTCTCCATGATTTGGGGGTTTCCTCCATGTACACCGATTTCCTCCCCAGGTCCAAAGACATGCGTTGTAGGCGGACTGGCATCTCTAAATTGTCCGTAGTGTATGAATGGGTGAGTGTGTGTGTGTGATTGTGCCCTGCGATGAGTTGGCACCCCATCCAGGGTGTCCCCCGCCTTGTGCCCTGAGTCCCCTGGGATAGGCTCCAGGCTCCCCCTCAACCCTATGTAAGATAAGCAGTACAGAAAATGTATGGATGGATGTCCACTGCTCATGGATATCCTATATCCTGCAGCCATCACTGTTCTTAATTGTTCGCTGAAGATTTTTTACAAGATCTACACTTTGTAATAAAAGGTGAGAGAGGCTATGGTCCATTCTGAAATAATAAAGACTATACAGTGTGCATCAAACTGAAGTGATGAAAAGGACTTTTTTTTTTAAAGGCCCACTAAAACAGAAGGTTACTTAGGTAACCATTGATGTAACCTATAAAAAGTACTTGCTCTGTTACACTCACCGACTGGCAGTTCTCATCATCCTGTGTGACTCAGATGGCCTTGCAGTCCTGAATTTAGTCATAAAGCCATGCATACATATCATATGTAACCTTACAGTACACCTCACTAAATAATAAATAGTGCTGATGCCATTTATTTTTTTTAAATTTAGGATAAAAGTTGCTAATAGCCCTGATATGGTATTCTGCTGTGGATTAGAATCCCTCAACGTTATCTGAATATGCCTCAAAGAAGCACTCATATCTTATATTTGAAACCTTATATTTGCAATCTATATTACTGTTTGAAGTACACAAAAGGAATGATATATTATGACTTTATTTCATCAGAATGTAATAAATCCCAAACCCACCCGAAGGACTGAAAGTGTCAAAAGGATTGATTGGTGTCTGTTTATATTATTTACAGTTGCAATCAAAATTATTCAACCCCATTGCAAATCAGGTTTATTGTCAAAATGTACAGACGTTCAGCTGCACAAATCAAACAAAAGCAATTGAAATAGTTCAACTCAATGAATGCTTCAAGTGGTTTCCCCAAATGCAATAGAAAATGCAACTTATAATGATTTCTCCAGTTTCAAATTATTCAACCCCCTGAAAAGAATCCCTCACAACAGCACAAATATGCAAAACAGGTGTTGTCTCAAGCACACCTGATGCAAGTAATCAAGGGTTATATTAGTTGCACCAGGTGTGTTTGAGCTGGAACACATAAAATACTGGGACGGGGCAGAAAAAATAAACTATCAACGGCTGCAACCAGATTTCTGAGAAGGCCGGTTTTGAAAATCCCTCGAGTGACTGCAAAAAGACCTGCAGCAAGACTTGGTGGCAGTTGAGGTTTGTACTAAATGCAGTAGGTTTCCATGCCAGAACTCCAAGACGTACACCACTACTGACCCAAAAGCACAAGAAAAGTCTTCTCAAAATCATATACATAAGCCACAGAAGTTTTGGGATTCTGTTTTGTGAAGCTATGAATCAAAACTGGAACTTTATGCCACGACGGATCAGCGGTATGTCTGGAGAAAGAAGAATGAAGAAGAAACACTCTGTCCACAGTCAAGCATGATGGTGGCTCGGTGATGTTCTGGGGCTGCTTTGCATCCTCTGGCACTGGAAACCTGCAGTGTGTGGAAGGTAAGATGGATTCATTGAAGTATCAGGAAATTCTAGGAGAAAACTTCATGCCATCTGAGAGGAAGCTGAAGCTTGGGCGTCATTGGATCTTCAAACAGGACAATGATCTCAAGCATACCTCAAATTACACCAAGGCTTAGTTGCAGAAGATTCTGCAGGGCCATCACATTCACTTGATATGAACCATACAGAAAATCTCTGGTGAAATTTGAAGAAGCACGCAAACCCAAGAATATTACTGAACTGAGACCATTGCTCATAAGGAACGGGCTAAGATTACTCAGGAATGCTGGGGGAAGCTGATGTCAGGCTATGCATCTTGTTTGCAGAAGGTCATAACAGCAAAATGATGCTCTACTAAGTAATAAAGATGCCTGCCATGAAGGGGTTGAATAATTTTGAGACTGGAGAAATCACAAGTTGAATTTCAGTTGAATTTGGGGAAACCACTTGAAGCATTCATTGTGTTGAACTATTTCAATTGTGTTTGTTTGATTTGTTCATTGAAAACAGGTACAAGTCTGTAAATTTTGACAATAAACCTGATTTGCACTGGGGTTTGAATAATTTTGGCTGCAACTGTAGATCTTTAATGTGTCTTCCAATGAATAAAAAAATGACTGCTGATTCCGACTAAGCATTAGCATACAACATAATTACCTGGAAACAACGCAAGCTTATTAGGAGGAGCCCAAGGCAGGGAACGTGTTATGTGTGTGCCCCTGTGTGGTGTATTAGCTTATCTCTCGGGGTTGGTGTGCTGTTTAGTTGGAGGAAAATGAGAAGAAATGGATGGGGAATGCTGCTGTTAAAGAGATAATGAGAGACTGCTGTCCAAAGCTAAGCCTCTAAAACCCACATATTCACAGCTAATTAAACAAACAGTACACAAAAATACACACACAGACAGACACACACACACACAAACACACACATACACACACTGTCAACTTACAAACAGTAATGCAGTTGAATACGAATGCATGCTAATTCACCCAAGTTTTATTGAGTCCTTTCGTATCCAGAGGCCAATGGTTTGTGATAAACTGTGCATTTTACCACTCTATTGAGAGTGTTTAGGCCAGAGGAATTAAAAATACTTGCATCCAGCTCATGCTGGCTGGGTTATTATGGGCATCATTGAAAACCAAAGAAGAGAAATGCTGGAAGACCTAGGATCCCAGACTAGGATGTAGTTTCCTAAAGCAGCACAGAGAACAGTGGCCCACAAATCCCTTAATCTACACTGATAACTATCTTTTGCCTGTCAACAAGACAGAATTAAGCCGGGTCTGTCAGAACATCCCAAATAAGTGTGCCCCATGTCACCAGCTTTTCTTTAATCCACTTCTAAGTCTCTTTATCCACGTAAAAGGCCAATGGTTGTCGCAGAGCTCAAAATAATGGTGAGCATTGGCCAAAAAAGAAGGAAGTCAAGTTCTATATACACTAACAAGGGTAGCGTTATCACACCTGGCCCACTGTGTTCATAATTAATCAGTAGCCAATTTCACATTCTTCTGTGTTCTTATGTGCATGTTTATGTGTGGTGACAGAACACTGTCCTTACCACAGAAAGTCCAAATTCTGGGGTCAATTTTAGCTCACATTTACTGATTTTCTGGGCTTTCAAGTGTCCAAGGCACATCTTCAGGAGAACCCAAGTTTACATGCAGACAAACTATTGGAACCATGGAAACCATTAGAGGATAATTGGTCCTGATCTCTTGATGTGAAGGATGCTTTTCCCCACTAGCCATCCATGATATCTGTTAGCTCATGTTTACAGAATGTCATTTGTCTGACATCTTAGCTGTCTAAAGGTTATATGTGGAACCTTCTCTGAAAGAGAAAAACCTCTGCTATATGGATCTGTATAGAACCTTTAAGGGTTCCCCACAGACAGACATACCAAATACACTTGGGGATTCTAGTGTACACTGTCAATTATGATGTGGTTTTCAATACTTTCCAAAATTTTGCCTGAAATAATGAAATTGATGCAGGATTCTCTTGCCTCCATTAGCCAATGTCGGACTGCACATAATCTGATTTAAAAGAAATGAATTAGGTTATTTAAAGAACCTATCATCATGGATGGGCACATGGTGGCTTCGTGGTTAGCATGTTTGACTCACACCTCCAGGGTTGGGGGTCGGAGTCCCGCTACGGCCCTGTGTGTGCATGTTCTCCCCGTGCTGCGGGGGCTTCCTCTGGGTACTCCGGTTTCATCCACAAGACACGCATGGTATGCTGATTGACATGTCCAAAGTGTCCAATGGGTGTGTGAATGTGATTGTGCCCTGCGATGGCGCCCTGTCCAGGTTGTACCCTGCCTTGTGCCCGATCCTCCCTGGGATAAGCTCCAGGTTCCCCGTGACCCAGTATGATCAGCGGTATGGAAAATGGATGGATGGATCATCATGGAGAAAAAAAAAAACTACATGAATCTTCAATTTCTCCTCATGCCTGTGTTTTTGAGAGCAAAGAAGAATGATAAAAGCAGAGAAAGCAAAGAACAAAGCTTAACTCATACCCAAAGTGGCCGCTTGTATATAGAGGCGACTTTGTTCTAATTGTTCAATATTTCATCCTACGAAACACAAACTAGCATCTGCCCGCTTGAAGCACGCCCAAAAGCTATGGAGCACAAATCTTCAGGTTGCACATTCATCAAGGCACAGCAGAGGAAAGGTACAGGCACTAACACTTCAGGGTTTTTTTTTTTTCCTGACAACTTTGTCCTTTTGGAGGTAAAAAACAGATGGATGAGTCAACAGTATTATAAAACGGAACTTATTTCATGTCTTTTCAATATGAAGCGTATGCGCTACATGATAAGTGGTTCATCTGAAGTGAATTCTCAAAATGAACAGACTTTTATGCCCTTTCCTGCCACGGATTTGAAGCAAGGACATGTTTTAATACAGTACATGATGTTTTCACAACATGTTAACTCATAGACTTAAGTGGCACATATTTGTAGCTATGACTTTGGTATCCTGTGGCCACAATATAATAATTTGTGACCATAACCTATCAAAAAATAATCACCACATCACCTCAGCAGTATGTGTAGGAGTTGGAAACAAACCAAAATGAATTATGCCAAATAAAAGAACAGAAACAAACAACCAAATATCAGAAAAAATATCAGAACAAGAATACCACACACACACACACACACACACACACACACACCCACCAAATAGTTCATTGCTTTGTATTGTGTGTGTGTGTGTGTGTGTGTGTGTTAGGAAGTTATTAATATAATTTATTATTATGTGTTAGGATTATGTGTATTATTCTGTAGAATTTGTATTTATTTATGTTTTGTAAAAAAAATTATATATATATATATATATATATATATATATATATATATATAACATTTTTTTTTCATCTTTTTTTCCAATTTTGAGATTTAAACAGATTACGTGCGTGTTCACACCTGGCTTGTTTGGAGCGTTTGTGGTGAGAAAGCAATCTGACCCAACGGAACAACAAACAGACCTGTATAGAGATGCATGATGGGAACTATGTTACGTAAAAAGCATGTTTGTTTTGCTAGCGGCTTGCAACATGAATCGCGGTTTAACTTGGACCACAGCTGAGGTAAAATGCCTCGTGGAAATTGGGACTGACATATTTTTTAACAATTTTCAAAAACGCCTAAAAACACAGAGGTTTACAAGGTGTTTAACAAGCGTCTAATGACGTGCAATGGCTCTTCTCCAAATTGTTGAACTGCAACAATGTTTTAACATTGACTACATTTACATGGACAGCAGTAATCTAATTATTGACCTTATTCTGAATAAGAAAATATTGTGATTAAGGTGTTTACATGAGTCACTTTTAGAATACTCCTTTCATGTTCCTGTTTTACATGTTATAGAACATAGAGTGATTAACAGCACACGCCATTACGTCACCGTGCCACACCGTCCAACGGTCCCTCCAGAATTTCACGTATCGACATACAGTTCATCTTCGTTATACAGTTTTGAGTGTTTCATTTTTAATTTTATGAATGCTTCAAGTGCAGTTAACTATTTGTCATGCTGTACGTGCAAATAGATGACTGCTTGAAGCCACGGGCTACTTCCGAATCCGCGTAATTACCTACTATACAGTAGCTTAGATGCATGTATTTCTCCAACTATATACAGTAGTACCTCGACCTACGAGATTAATTCGTTCCATAACCTAGCTCGTTCGTCGATCATCTCGTAAGTCGATCGAATTATTCCCATTTAAAATAAAGGAAAAAAATTTAATTGGTTCCAACCCTTTAAAATTCCCCCAAAACACTGTACTACATATAAAAAGGCATGTTTTCCCATACAAACCTATGTGTAATTAATGCAGTTTAAATACCTGTACTGTACTGTAATCATAAAAGAAGAAAATAGACATTGAACAGGTAATTCTGTGGGTACTTACGTATGG
>JAFFST010046293.1:86732-101876 GCA_022414735.1 Noturus placidus | reverse complement strand
TACTGTAAATTCAAAATCTTCAATCTTCGAAATTTTCCCATCTCGTAGCTCGAACCTCAGCTCGTTGTTCGAGCAGAAATTTGCTCCGAGTTCCATCTCGTAGGTCGAAAATCTCGTAGATGGAGCTGCTCGTAGATCGAGGTACTACTGTACATGTATTTCTCCTATTATATAGCAGATAAGTATGCGACATGGGATGCAGCCGTGCTCTCTTGTTTTCCGTCAAACAGATGAGCACTGCCGTGTGTGATCATGTCCTGTCCCAAAATGCGGTGAAAACTCCCACACGACGTTAATAGTGTGAGTAAGGTGTGTACATGTCTGTAACACATGTCGATAATGCGACTAAAACAGGAGTACTCCACATGTCTTAATTCGATTTGTGTTTACCTCGAGTATGACTTCAGTCAGATTAAGGTCATTAATAATCACTGTTTACATGCTAGAGTATCGTCTTAATCGGGTTAATATCGGATTGTTGTTGTCCATGTAAACGTACCGATTGATGAAACATCGATTCCTGCTCAAACTGATAATTAATAATAATTACAGTTAAATAGAAAGCCACAATAAACTTGCGGAGCTGCTGTCTATCCATCTTGATGGATGAACGCTATTAGCAGAACCCCAAAACACAAAGAGGCATACTCTGACCAATGAGAGGACAGTTTACTCACATGTGATTTACATAAACACATTTTGGTGCACTTTGAAATGTTGCCTTGTGAAAGCAAACTGAGACAAGTAACTGTAACAATTAAAGTAATAAATTTGTCCATATTCTCTACTTAGATCTTTTTTTTTGCACAGCATGTCCTCCATAGTTATCTTAAAACTGAAAAATTCAACTGTTCACACACACACACACACACACACACACACACACACACACACACACACACACACAAAGAGAGAGCTAGGAAACTCAACTGGATTGACTTGAAGGAGACAGATTATACTCAATAGCAGCTTTTGTCAAGTCACAAAGGAGACAGCAAAGCTTCCAAACTCCCATGCTGTAGACTAAACCTCGGCTCTGTCCAGCCTGCAGAGACACTTCTTCAAGTGACTTCAAACATACAGTATACGTGTTCATCCTGCCAGAACACTGAGGCCAGGGCGAGGGAGAGAGAGAGGTGAAACAGCACAGACTTCGTTTTTCTTTTATAGTATGCAACATTTGTGAGAGACTGACAACAGTAGCTTAAGTGGCAAACCTTTTTTTCTGTCTTTAGCTGCTGTGCATCTATAGTTTTCCATTATTCCACAGCCGGTGCTGTTTATTTAATGGATTTTCCCCTGGCTGAACACCTCTCCAGCACTCATTTCTCCTTCTCTCTCTCCCCATTACAACCTTCTCGAACATTCTATCACTCTTTCATTCACACATGGATACTCATATCCACACACACACACACACACACACACACACACACACACACACACACACACACACACACAAAGGCGTTCTGTTGACCTGCTTCATCAGACATGAGCTGTCATTCTTTAATAGCCTTCATTAAGAGAGTCAGCACTCTCAAGCTCACGTTACATTAGCCACAGCACAAAATGATGATAAGCCAGCATTTCCACATGTCCTTGTCACAACTGGCCAAAAATCATCCATGTTAGCATCCAAAAACCTTTTCTTTTTGGCTCTCACTCTCACTTGCCACCAGCTGCAAATTTTTGGCACCCTTGCCCTAATGAGCATCAACAACTCTTTGTTTTTGAGGTCCTCAGATATCTCCTTTGTTCATGCCATGTTACACGTCCACAAACATGTTGTGAAGATCAGGCTCTGATAAATCTCTGTTCTTTAAATAAAACAGGGCGCTCACTCACACCTGATCGTCATCCCATTGATTGAAAACACCTGACTCTAATTTCACCTTCAAATTAAACTGCTAATCCTAGAGATTCACATACTTTCACTACTCACAGATATATAATAATAGATCATTTTTCTCAATTAATAAATGACCAAGTATAATATTTCTGTCTCATTTGTTTAATTGGGTTCTCTTTGTCTACATTTAGGACTTTGACATGAAACCTGATGATGTTTTAGGTCATATTTATTTAGACATATAGAAAATTCACAAACTTGCAAGCCCCAGTGTATATATTTTTTTAACAAATCCCGAATCAGTCGACCTCTACCAAAACATTTTACACGTTGTGTAGTCCCATGTATCATGCGCCTGTATTGTGCTGTAGAGGAATGGCATTTAATCCAACCAAATATGTGCAAAATAATAAAATCTCCTTAACTTGACGCGAGACCTCACCCACATACTCACATGCAGTGTGCTACAGAGGTTAGGGTGAATATGTTCGTGATAAATAATTGCACCATGAGAGATGAGAGGCAGTGCGTTTTTTAATTCCGATCGCTCAACCTTGATGACCCCGTCTCTGTCTCTAAACAATATACAGTATGCGGCTTCCACAAAGCCAGGTAGCCAATAATTAGAGGCTGTCATGGAAATTGTCAGAGTTATGGCCAAGGCTTTGATTAGAAAGGGAGAGGCAGAGCGAAGGAGAAGTACACAGATGACTGAAGGGCTCACCGCCTCTCCTGCTCCATGTCTGCAGGCGACTAGGCCTGAGAGAGAGGTAATTAGTGAGGAGAGGACTGAACTCAATCACAGTTGCCACCTGTGCCAACACACACAGACACATGTACACAGTGTGAACAAGCGGGTGGGCAGTTAAAATGACTCCCTTGAGAGAAGGACTGGCAAGAAATCAGCTGCCCATGGCTCCCTGTGGGGACGGTGCAGCATATGGAGGAGCGTGTGAGTCTGTGTGTGTTGGAGGGATGCTCAGTGTGTAAGAGCTTGAACGAAGGAGCTATCCAGAAATAACTGCAAAACTTAGCATTGAAAGTCTTCAGAGACCTAAAGCACTAAATTATTAAAATTAATAAAGTGTTTTGCCTAATGCTTCGAAGCAGCAATACCTTGAGTTCTGGAGTGCCCGATTTAATTAAAAAAAGTATCTGGTCCGTCCTTAAATTTTAATGGTTTTTATTTTTATTGATGCAGTCCTCTTTCCTCCTCTCAGACACAAACGCTTGCACGCACACTCTCTAATGATATTAGAGTAAGTGGAACAGACATAGTAATTTACATCAACATCTGTTTTTATGTGCGCCAAACTGCTTTATTGGGCCGGTCAAATCTCATTTCCATGCAAATCAGAAGCAGCTGAGGACGAGGAAGATGACACTCCGGATGTGCCGGGGCTGACTTTTGAAACTAAGTGCTGATTGAGATGGGTCTCCATATTAGACGGATTATGGAAATCGTACATGATTGGGGTGACGGATCATTCTGCAAATTTAATTTCTACATATTTGTAAATTGTACACTTACAAGACAATTTTTGTAGCATCCCAGGAATGGAGTGCAACATATACACAACTGAGTCCTATGATATTGTGAACTGTGCCCAATGTATTTTTAGTCTTTAGATGTTGCACTACACTTGTTTTCTAGCTGTTAATGTGGTCAATTTCACTCTCTCTCACACAGACATGCCAAGAGGTTTGGTCTGTCTTTCTTCCTTCTAAAACACTCCATTTCTCTCAGTAGAAGAGTGAAAAATTCGAATGGATGATGCTGGCAGGCCTTCAGAAGGCCAGGCCTCAATGCGACTAACTGAGTCACTGGGACTCATGCAGAGCTCTGCTGAGTCGCATTAATGAAATTAGGAAGTTGCTCCTCTTCATCAAAGAAAGGCACTGAGGGAGATGCCAACATGCAGGAGCTGTGAAGTGTAGAGCACAGGCACAAATATCTGGACATTATATTCAATTTAAAGTCTGATTCTGTCACTATACAGCTTGGCAATGTTACATTGCCCTGAAAGTAGGTTTTCAAAGACATGCGTTGTAAGCTGATTGACATTTCCAGATTGTCTGTAGTGTGTGAGTGTGTGTGTGTGTGTGTGTGTGTGTGTGTGTGTGTGTGTGTGGGGAGGGGTGTGTGTATGTGTGTGTGTGATTGTGCCCTACAATGGGTTAGCACCCCATCCAGGGTGTCTCCTGACTAGAGTTCCCTGGGAAAGGCTCCAGGCACCCCATGACCCTGTATAGGACAAGTGACATGGAAAATGGATGGAAGATCAGCAAATAAGATAAGTAAAAAAGAAGAAGATATACAAAATGAATCAATCCTTTACCACTAAAAATGGTCTGCACTTATAGAGCACTTTTTTAATCTTAGCGGTTTTACAAAGCGCTTTACATTGGTTCACACACACACACACACACACACAATGGTAGCAAATCTGCCACGCATGGAGTAACTTGGGGTTCAGTGTCTCGCACAAGGACACTTCGGCATGTGGAATCATGTGGGCTGGGTTATCAAACCGCCAACCGTATGATTAGTGGACAACCCGCTCTACCACCTGAGCCACAGCTGCCCATGTTACCATATTACTATGTTATTGTGTCCTGTTTAGCATGGATAAGTGGTCAGTGATTAAGTTAAGATGATTTTAAAAATGTTTTGTCACTGCTGTTCATTTTGGGTGTAGCATGGTGTCCGACTCACAGGTATTTACAATATACAGTACCTGCCCAATGGTGGCCCGGTATCATTGGTCTAGATTTTATTAATTGTGATTTTTGAGGAGCACTTTTTATTAAAAAAAGCAAACAAACAGACAAAAAAAAAACGTTTGCATATTCGATCCATTCATTAGGTAGAGCAGCTAGGTCAAGGTCAAGATACAGATTGGTCAAGGATAGTACAGAATGGAGCTGGTCAAGTAGGTTTCAAAAACAGAGCATAAACCTGTAAGCTAAACTGGTCAACTGGATTTCCCAGCAGGGTGATGAGAGCATTCTCCATTTTGGATTGGTTGCGCTATGAAGGTCAGTCTGTGATATGGTCTATGTGCTGTGATTTGCCAACCCCAAAACGTTGCAAATGAAAGTCTTCTCTTTCATCAAGTCTTAAAAATTTGAAATGGGAGTTATAAAGTCCCTTTCTAGCTCCACCAGTGCCGCACTCTTCTCTTGTTTTTATTTTACTCTCCTTTATTTGTACTCTATAATCGTTGTCAATTTCTCCGGAGACACTGTCAAAAGTCCATCAAATGATCTGTCAAGTCTTTTCAAACCAGCAAGTTATAATGCTGTTAAGCTGTTTGTAACCAGATATCACGCTGACTGACAGTGGACAGCAAGAACAACGCAGGGAATGAAGGTGAGAAAAAATGGACATGGTTTAATAAGCCAGAGAACACCTGACAGTGGCCTAAAAAAAAGGGCAGAGAACGAGAGGGATAGACAGAGATGAAGAGAGATGGAGAGGAGAAGTAGAATAAGGTATGGCCTTGAAGGTAATAGAGGGCAGCACTTTTCAGGTCTAATAAAAGCTTTAAAACAGCCACAGTGACAGGATCCAGTCATCCTGCCTCATAGCCTATCACTGTGATATACACCCAGGCTATACACACACGCACGCACACACACACACACACACACCAGCCTGACTTCTCTATTTTTCAATAACAGCTCTAAGTCGTGGGATTACCACCACAGTGACACAAGAGCTCTGTAATAGAAAAGAGCAGCAGAGGTTGGAGTGGCATCAGCCTCTCTACAGCGATGTCTCCTCTTCACGAAAAACACGTTAAACAAGGCGTCAGAAAAACGAGGTATTGGGGGATGACATGCAAAGAATGTCTATTAGATACAGACCCGCTTGTTACACCTGCTAATCCACATCATATAGACAGTCTGCAATTATATGATCCAACTATTAACTTATTATCACAGCCGTCATTATTATTATTTAGTTATAACTTCAGTTGAATGTTTTTATATTATTTTATCCATTAACAATAAACTATGATACATGCTGTTATATACACTCACTGTCCACTTTATTAGGAACACCTGCACATTCATGCAGTTACAGTGCCTTGCGAAAGTATTCGGCCCCCTTGAACTGTTTGACCTTTTGCCACGTTTCAGGCCTCAAACATAAAGATATAAAACTGTCATTTTTTGTGAAGAATCAACAACAGGTGGGACACAATCATGAAGTGGAACCAAATTTATTGGACATTTCAAACTTTTTCAACAAATAAAAAACTGAAAAATTGGGCGTGCAAAATTATTCAGCCCCCTTAAGTTAATACTTTGTAGCGCCACCTTTTGCTGCGATTCCAGCTGTAAGTCGCTTGGGGTATGTCTCTATCAGATTTGCACATCGAGAGACTGAAATTTTTGCCCATTCCTCCTTGCAAAACAGCTCGAGCTCAGTGAGGTTGGATGGAGAGCGTTTGTGAACAGCAGTTTTCAGTTCTTTCCGCAGATTCTCGATTGGATTCAGGTCTGGACTTTGACTTGGCCATTCTAACACCTGGATATGTTTATTTGTGAACCATTCCATTGTAGATTTTGCTTTATGTTTTGGATCATTGTCTTGTTGGAAGACAAATCTCCTCCCTGCACTGGGGAAAGCATACTTTTCTGAGGATCAACCTGAGCCCCAACCTCATCATGTGGGAGAGAACAACATCTCAATGTTGAACTGCCAGGTCCCTGGATTGTGCTAGAATTAACCAGTCATCCAGGTAGTTTAGTACATGGATGCCCTGGAGTCACAATGGAGCCAGAGTGACATCCATGCACTTTGTGAAAGTGCAAGGGGATAAAGCCAGTGATATTCCTATGTGGAAATATGCACCTTTTAGATCTATCGTCACAAACCATTCCTGAAACTGTATCTGTGGAACGATAAGTTTGGGCATCAGCATCTTGAACCTGTATGTCCGAAGAGTACAGTTCAGATGACACAGATATAAAATTGGCTGCAATTTTTTGCGGACCAGGAAATAATGGCTGTAAAAACCTATCTCCCTCAGGGTAACCATTTTCTTTGGTATACAGAACCCATGGAGACAGATTTGGCAGTAGCTTCCACACTACCAGACAATCTTTTAGTGATGTTAACTACTCCACATAGCTAAATAGCCATGCTGTTCATTCCCCACAATGACTGAATAATTTAACATCGTGGGGTTATAAATACAGCATGGTTATGCATGGTTTTCCCCCAGAAGCCTGATATTTTGTCTTGCACTTCTGGAGTTTTCTGCAGTGTGAGGGATTTACTTTCACTGAGGAGAAAAAAGCTCTTCTTCCGGATCCATAGAGATCCCCCGGCCCAGACCCACAAGGCTCTGAAACCCAACCCGCTTCGGCTTTTGAGAAGAGCTCGAGTCAGGAGCGGAGCTACCTAATGTAGGCTATACCATGCGCAGCCTCTCGAGCATTGCAATGCATGCTCCAACCCTTGGACACGTCACCCAGAAAGTGTGCAGTACCTGTGATGAAACGGGAGCAAGCCGTAATACACTTCCTGAATTCTCTCAATCATTTCTCTCTCTCGCTCATTCTTTTTTTTTCCTTCTTTTTTTTTTATAAAGGGATAGAAAAGTCCAGAGATTTTGAGAAAAGATAGAGAGCAAATTAAGCATCTTTTTGTTTCTTTACACAAACAACCAACACGCAGTCTTTCGCTGAAGATAATAAGGCTGATGGTGCGGTTCACAGGTTTTGGTATCTCACCTGGTCATGGCAGGCCTATAAATAGGCATGATTTTACACAAGCTTCAGATGCCAGTCACGTGCAAGAGGCACTCCCCATAGTGTTATGCTAAACACAACGTCGAAGTTCCCTTTGAAAGGCAACACATACATTCTGCTCAGAGAACAGAGAGTTCAATTTCAAAGGGAACTCGACGTTGCGTTTAGCATAACAGTATGAGTGCTCCCATATAGTTATACCAAACGCAACGTCTCGTTCCATTCAGGGAACAGGGTTACATGCATAACACAGACGATCTTCAGTAATCAGTAGTCAAATACTATAATTAAAAGTCAAAACCTTCCTCTGCACACACACTTGCAGAAAATGTCAAATGGTCTGGAATACTAATAGATAAGAGGGACCAAATGTGAAATAAAACCCTGTAATAGCAGCTCTTTTATTGGCGCCATGATGTCTATCATCTATCAAGATTGCCCTCTATCCTCATTATCCTCTGCACTACCCCCTATAAACCATCACCAGACTCAATCCATCCAGACTCTTTATATATTTCTTTTTTTAATAAACCTGTGTTGCGTTTGCAATTGTTTTATATCCATGAGCGCAGAGTATTTTTGTGAATATTTTGAACAAAAGATCAAAAGGTTAATCAATAAAGACAATTTTTCACAGCCTTCCTTCACAGCTCATATTTAACAAGGGTGCCAATATTAGTGGAGATCACTGTACATGTTTCCCAGAATACAATCTCTCTTATTTTTTAAAAATATGTTTAACATTTCGTATATTCTGTATGGAATATGTAAACTTATGACCTCAATTGTATAGTCTCAATGCGTTTTATTCCCACTAGCCTGTTGTCCTGTACCATAGGTCACCAGTCTCTTTTCCAGAGAGTTAGCACATGGACTTGGAGCTAGCTCGTGTAAAAGCCCACAGCATTCTATTCCGACACATCTATTCAATTAGAGCCATTTGATTTCCCCAGAGATCACCCCCCTATCTCCTCTCCTCAAAACGCATCATTAACACAGGCTTAGCCTTCCTATGGGACCTCCTGCCTCGAGTCAGGCCCAAACTACAGAGCTGCTCTGAATCCAGGAAACAAACACCGTAGCCTGAAGCTTTCTGAGGAGGCACTGGAGCCCCATTTAGCTGGCTCTCAGTGATGCTTTATGAGCAGAAAACACATTAAGCCAGGAGAAGCCAGGCTTAAAATCTTGACCAAATATCACTCACAGGCCCTACAATTTAATTCAAGCCAACTCAGCTCAAGTTTATTGTTTGTACATTCTATAAAGCAGTGGTTTACAAAGTGAGGTCTGTGAATCATTGCCAGGGGTGTATGTGTGTGGAATTACTTTACAGATGTTCTACAAAAGTTTGAGAATATGCTTCATTGCTCTGGGACATAAGGAAGAGAAAAAATGGTGAGAATCTGTTGAACCACTGCTGATCGGTTTTTAGAAGGGAAATGGATCAGAAAAACAGAGGCAACTGTGCTGCAAGTAATAATATCTCTGATTCATCCGCATTTGATTCAGATTTTTAGAGTACTGGACCCGTACCCACTGTGCAAACTCCCCAGTAGTTCCCTCACTCACCCCTGACTTTTCATCGAAGATCTTGATCCCGCCGAAGGACACTGTAAGAAAAACTTTCTGCTTGTGTTCTCCTTTCGAGCGTGCTGAGGCTGCGATCCCCTATAGAAGACAGAAAAAAGACACAAATTCACAACCTTGAGCCCATAGTTTTTGGAGCTGATATACCGTATGCTGGTTCTTGGTAGGTGGGTTTGAATGTCAGGTTTTATACATTTATAAACTGAAATTTCATGAACATTCAATTGGTGATAGTACATGTCAGTATGTTCAGTCATCACTGAAGTCTTGCATGCTCTTTAAACAAATTTGCATCCGCACCATTATGTGATGTCCGTGGTTCAATGTCGAAAACCAACAGTTCCATGTTCCAGAAACATTTACTGTAAACATATTATACAATCCTCTCTGAAACTACTGGAGCGGCAAGGCCAGTTCATTTGTTTGTGCTGTACACCAAAGACATTTGGGTTTGAGATCAAAAGATGGCGATGAGATTAGAGTTGAAGATTTCAGCTTTTATTTCCTGGTATTAATGTCTAGATATGTTAAACAACATAAAACATGGAACCTTTCGTATCAGACCACCCAATGTTTAGGCGAACAAAAGTATAGGAACAGACCAGTCTTGAAGTAAACAACACTTAATATTTGGTTGCTGATCCCTTGCTTGCAATAACTGCATCAAGCCTGTGACTCACTGATATCACAAAATTGTTGGTTTCTTCTTTTGTGATGCTTTTCCAGGTTTTGACCGAGGCCTCTTTCAGTTGTTGTTTGTTTCAGGGAGTGTCTCCCTTCAGTCTCGTCTTCAGGAGGTGAAATGCTGCTCAACTGGGTGAAGGTCTGGACTTGGCCAGTCCAAAACCTTTCACTTTTCCCCCCGATAAAGATCTTTGTTGAGTTGGCAGTGTGTTTTGGATCACTGTCTTGCTGCATGATGAAGTTCCTCCCAATTCATTTGGATGCATTTCTCTGTATACCAGCAGACAAAATGTTCCTATAAACTTCTGAATTCATTCTGCTGCTACCATCATTTACATTTATTTGCATTTATTCATTTAGCAGACGCTTGTATCCAAAGCGACTTACAAATGAGAGCACACTCACACACCAATGGTAGCAGAGCTGCCATGCAAGGCAATCATGAGTTCCATCATCAATAAAGATTAGTGAGACTGTTCCAGAAGCAGTCATATAATCCAAAACCATGACACTACCTCCACTATGTTTCACAGATGAGTTAGAATCTTTTGGATCATGAGCAGATTCTTTCTTTCTGCACACTTTGGTCTTTCCATCACTTTGGTAGAGGTTTATCTCGGTTCCAGAACTTTTGTGGTTCATCTCTACATTTCTTTACAAATTCCAATCTGGCTTTCTGATTCTTTCCGCTGCTGAGTGGTTTCTATCTTGTGGTATGGCCTCTATATGACGCAATTCATTCACATCTAAAAAAGTCCACAACCTATTTTGAGACATCAAACATTTTCATAAAGCTAACTCATGAAAAATGCGTATGAATTTGAGCAAGCAAGGACGACGTGTAACCTTATAACATTTTTTAATATCAATTGTAGTTAATATTTTTATGAATTTGGTAGTTTATTGATTCACGCATTGTTGCAATGAAACATGGGGGAACATAAATATGTAAGTGTCGAACGATTAGTGAGCAAGCAAGGCCAATTACACTTTCCCAAACATTAAACACACATCTGTGCATTTATTTATTTATTTTTGCATGTGTACATTTATTTTTATGACTATTGGGCTCTTTACTTTTCACAGCAAAATAACGCTATTTTTCATGACCTTCATTTTTCATGTTAGATTGTGACAGAGTGTGTTTTTGACAGGACAAAAAAATATGATGCATATGTGTTCAAGTGTGTGTCTGTGCGCGCGTTTGCAAACTAGAACGTGATCTACAAAATGTTGTTACTCTTAACTACCCTGGGGGACTCTAGTCATTCCTATCTCTCTCTGTTGTTCAATAACGTGATGCTGGTATCGATTGGTCCTGATTGGTGGAAGTCTGTGGGGCATGTGAGCACACCTCCTTTAGAATAACATATACATGTTCATTATTCACACAATGCAGGTGCACTTAGTTTGAAAGCAACATTTGAAACATACTGAAGGCTGTGAGGGAAAAAAAGGATGGCTAGGTTCCAAAAGTGAAGCAGCACAACACAGCTGAAGCAGCATAGCACTGACGTATACAAATGCTTTCTGATCACATCTGCCGGTGCGAGAAAACCTAGCGCAATTCTGAGCCAAGTATATACATTCAAGGAGTGTATGCATATGTGTACGGTTAGTGAGAGACAGAGAGGGAGGGCGAGAGATTAGTAATGATAATGCAGGGCCGTTTGTTTTCTAGGAAGTGAAGGATTGTGGGAATAAGGTTATAGATTAGCTGCTGAAAAGACCAAGGGGATAAACAGTTGTGATTAATGGCAGCCTGACCTATATTACAATTAATGCAAATCATGAAATCAACACTGATATACACACACATACATGCTTACATCTAAACACACACATACATGCTTCCATATGCATATGGATGCTTCTGTTGTTACCCAGATGAGGATGGGTTCCCTTCGGAGTCTGGTTCCTCTCAAGGTTTCTTCCTCTTAACATCTTAGGGAGTTTTTCCTTGCCATTGTCGCCACTCAGTGTCTTGCTCAGTTGGGATTAATTTCTCACCTTTACTATGTATGTACTGTGTTTATATTCCTGTAAAGCTGCTTTGAGACAATGTCTGTTGTAAAAAGAGCTATACAAATCAAATTGAATTGAATTGAATTGAACTCACATACACACATACATACAAACATACATACATACATACATACATACATACACACAGTATATGTATTACTGCACATACAGTACATACATACATATGTGTATTAATGCAGCTAAATAATGTTATAGCTCATTTAGTTTTTCTAATTAAAAGTTAAGACCCTTTCGTGAGGGGATTAATTTCCCAAAATGAGCTAAATACATTCCCACATACACATACAAGCACACACACGGACACACACCCTTGGCTGGGCAGCGCTGTTTACAGGGCTCATTAACTCAGCTGATGGATGTAGGGTATGAGAGATCATTCACATTGTGACTGCAGTCACACACACGCATGCAGAGCAGGCACACACCTTTAGCTTCATCATTGAGTCTTGACAGAGCTTGTCTCCTCTTGCGGCAGTGACCTCATCAATGCCGATGAGCTTGGCCTTGTAGCGGACACCATCCCCTTTAAAGCGCTTTATCAGAGCTGCCTCAGTGCGGTCCTGCCCTGAGGAGGGGGAGAGAGAGAGGGACACAAGTATTAATTAAAGTTCACTGGCACTGTACATTTCACTACAACAAGGGAGACAAATGAGATATGTTGGCAGTATATATTTGTACGTTGTGTTCAAGGGCTGCACAATAATGGCTAAAAACTAATCACAATTATTTTGCTCAGTATCACAATTATTTATCCTATTTAGGATTAAAATAGTTTGGTCATACTTGACAATTTCTTTATCATCAAATTTGCAGAGAACAGCCTTTTATTTTCTTTCTGGCCGTGATTTACCATATTCCCAAATTTAGTCATTCATCTTCAGTAACTATTTTATCCTGGTCAGTATTGTGGTGGATCTGGGAATACTGATGTAATTTAGAACACCTAATCAACCTTCTATCATTTTTTTGGAAGATGTGAGAACACCAGAGAACCCGGAAGAAACCCACACAAACACATGGAGAACATGTGTAATTGAACACACACCATCACCTGAGCTAAGGATTAAACCCGAGACCATATACCTGGTGCAACACCTTGCCACCCAGATCCTAATTAAAGAGTCCTAATATGCATGTGCAATCTGATAAACTGCATGTGTAGTTAATGGGTGTGTTGTGGGCAATTTATAAAGAATAACTCTGCCCTAATTGTTCTCTGTATCTATGGTGAATTTTAACCTTAAAGAGACTTCTAGAACACTAAAACACATGCATATGTGATTATGGGTAAAGTATAATGCAGATTAAAGGTCATAATATGCATAAAGAACTGTCCAAATACAATATCAATGCAAAATAAAGGCAGGGTTACATGAGATTTTGTTCTTCTCATAACGTATGTGTAAAATATAAATTATAGATATAATGTGGGTGCACGGTGGCTTAGTGGTTAGCATGTTTGCCTAACACCTCCAAGGTTGGTGGCTCAATTCCATGGCCATGTGTGTGTAGAGTTTGCCTTGTTCTCCCCATGCTGTGGGGGTTTTCTCCGGGTACTCTGGTTTCCTCCCCCAGCCCAAAGACTGCCTTAGCATGGTAGGCTTATTGGCATGACCAAAGTGCACATAGTGTGTATGTGAGTGTGCCCTACGATGGACTGGCACCCTGTCCAGGGTGTAGCCCGCCTCATGGTCCATGAGATAGGCTCCAGGTTCCCCGCAAAACCAGTAGGATAAGTGGTGTAGAAAATGGATGGGCGGATGGATATATAATGTGTAACCTACACTTCTGCAGTAATAACTCAAAATTTGTATAAACCTTTTATTCTGACATACCAAGAAGCTTAAAATAATGGTATTATCTTGTCTTCGGTTGGCAGAAATGGCTTTATGCACATTTAATACTTGCCCTTCAGCTGTATTAATTTGTGCATGCAATTGCTGTTTCCGAAGTGACTTTTAGGCATAGTAAATTATATTGGAGACCAAATTACGTATTCATTAACACAAACAGGCAAAATAGGGAAAAACTGCTATATTGCGTGTTTGAAATATACAATCCTAACTAAGCTCAGTTTTTGTTTTGTTTGTTTTAACAAATCAGGCCCTAAGAGTCTATAGCTACTCATCGGCATTTAAAAGTAAACCTGTGCCCCTGCACATTCATGCACTTGTCCAATTCGCCAATCAAGTAGCAGTAGTGCAATCCGAATAGGAAAAGTGTGATCTCTGTGACATTAACTGTGGCATGGTTGTTGGTGTCAGTTCACCTGGTTTATCTGTACATTTTACACAGAATGGTGCAAAACAAAACAAAACAAAACAAAACAAAAAAATATCAGTGAGGTAAAAATCTGCTGGCAGAAACGCCTTGTTGTTCAGAGAGGTCAGAGGAGAATGGCCAGATTAGTTTGATCTGACAGGAAGCCTATAGTGAACCAAATAATTACACTTTACAACCATGTTGAGCAGAAAAGCATCTCAGAACACACAACACATGACTTTCAGGGTGATGAGCTAAAGCAGCTGAAGAAAACATTGGGTTCCACTATTGCATGCCAAGAACAGGAATCTGAGACTACCGTGGGCACAGGCTCACCAAAACTGGACAGTTGAAGATTGGAAAAAGACCAGCCAACATCTATTTGTCCAGTAAGATTACTGTATATTGACACATATGAATATCACACTTCTGATTTAACTAATCAAAGTCAATAAAACCCAATATCTAAAGTTAATTACTTAACATTAGATAAGATCGCATGCATACAAAAATCACAATTGATCACAATTGAAATATGATGAATGAGTGAATGAAAGTATAGTGTAATTATGAGCCAGTGCAACTGAATCTGAATGTTCAGAGAGAAGATCACACTGAGATATGTGTGGGGTGTGTAGATACTGTATGTCTGGTTTGAGATGAACAAAGGGTATGAAGTTCAGCTCACACATGAAAGCAGCACCCAATCACAGTACAGAAGATAAAACCAGTCCCTCCCATACCCTGGTCACATAAGTTTTAATTGGCAACTTGGACTGACCAATCGATCGCTCCTACAGCAAGGACACCAATTAACTTGCATGCACCCAACAGAACAGAGACAAACAAAACCAATTAATTCAGAACATCCACACATACACACACACACACACACACACACCTATAGGTAACAGACCCTGCTGATAGCCCTGGGGATACACAGTAAACAC
>JAFFST010046293.1:41625-57027 GCA_022414735.1 Noturus placidus | reverse complement strand
CTAAATTGTATTGGCTTTGTCATAAAGACACACCCACATGCTGGCGATGCCATTCAGAAGATGGCGACACCACCCATGTTTTTTGGGGGTGTCGTAAAATCCGAGAATTCTGGTTGAAGGTGAACTCTAACCCTAATTCTGGTTCCAGAGTGGTGTGTGGAGATGGGAAGGGTGGCTGCCTTTGAGGTGGGGTCGAGCAGAAAGATGGGAGTTGGGAATTCCTTCAGGAAGAAATGGGGCAGTTATTTGGCGTTTTTGGTGGACTCTCGAGGAGGGACGGCGGAGAGTATAATTTAGAGTTTATGATGATACCTGATTGTTGTATTTTCCTTTTCTTTCTTTTTTAATTGTGTGTATTTTTTATTATTATTATTTATTGTTTTTTTTTTATTGTTATGTTTATTATTATTTTCTTTTTATTTTTGTGGATATGTGAGTTTATATTCTATTGACCACAGGAGTGTTCGAAGGGGACCAGGGTGGGGTGGGAGGTTGGTTGGGAGAGGGGTTATAGTGGGGATTTATGTTAAAAAAAAATTGGATTCATGATATATGTTGTTTGTCTCTTTGTGCTAGCTTGTGAATCAATAAAAGTGTTAATCACAATATAAGTAGATATCGCTAGGAATGCAGAAGAGTGTTTATAAGTGTGAAGCATCAAATATAATCCTTTTCTACTGTAGTAAAACCTCCTTTCTGTTGGTGGTGGTGCACGTGTTTAAGAGGCGTAATATAGTGAATAATGAACAGAAATATTAAAGCTGCAGTACTGTATTTTTGCCTGCCTCTCTATTGCCATCTCTGTTTGAAACATAAAATTGCAAGTTAATTGTTGAGTTTATTTTTCTTCCTTTTATTATGTGGGTTGTGCTTCAGCACTGCTCCTCTGCGCGGATGAATCAGACGGTTTGAGGTATACCTATCAGAGTTGCCAAGTCCACTTACAATACGCGACTCTGGGCTTGGAAAAAAAAAAAGTCGCTTGGAAAAAAAAAATAAATAAAACAAATCACAGGTCACGTTTTTTTGGGCTTGTTTAAAAAAAAAAATAGGGTTGCTTGTTAGAAAAATCTGACAAGCAACTTTGTTTTTCTACATATATGGCCACCATTTTAACCAAAGCATTGATACTGTCTGCTCACAGCATCACAATACTATATCAGCGCTGTAGTATATTTCACCCTCCTAGAATTATTACAGGTTATAACAAAAAACAAGCATAAGACTCATGTATACTAATAGTTGTTATGGTGCTAATGTAATCTCCTTTTCCATCCCTCCAATCATATTCTGCTCGAAGGTGATCAGAGATGAGTGGATAGTGCCTGTCCTTCCTATAAGCTTTGTTGTGGTTTGATGATTTTTTAAAACGAAATGAAATAAATAAATTCTGTTTTTGCTTTTCAAACTGCGAGTGGTTTTAGTTTAAAATTCTGCATTCTCAGTTATTGAGTCTGTTTACACTGAGGCCATAACAGGCTACGATAATATTGGGCTTGTATTTGAAGCTGCAGTTTTGTCTCGCGAGAGGCAACACTGAGGTATACGTATGTGTTGTATATTATATTAGGTACTTGACATCGGAGGTGTCGGCAGATTGCGGTTTTCTTGGAGTAGAGGTGAAGTGCTCTCATAGCTAGCAGAAATGAAGTGCAATTTACCACACTGACCGTAGCGAAACATAGATAACTCAATACCTAACTGAATCAAGAGAACAAATGTGCTAATGATATCTAGCTACCAATTGAGCCACTGCAATATCTAACCTGTTCATAAGAAAAAAGCCATCTCTGCGTCAGTCTTCAATCCCTTCAGATATAAGAGTTGCCGCCACCTCTCAAAGCCATGCCGATATTTATTCTCGTTTTAGCATTGGATCTGTCGTTTTCCCTTTTTGACTCTCCACAGTTCGAGGATTCTTTGTTTTGACAACAGCTGATTCCCCGGATGCCAACAACAAGTGTGTTTACAACGATCCAGATTAAACGCAGCTATCTAGATGACAAGTTTAAATTCTAAGCAAGAATAAGAAGAACAAGCTACAAACACTCCACCATCCTCAGCTCCTCACACATGCGATACAGTAGCCGGCTCTTCTTCTTTCTGTTTACGGATATGACGTAACTACGCAAAGACGAAGGACATCAAACTGACAATTCCCACGAAATCCGACCCGACAACTCAAGTTATAAATTCATTATAATAAGCTTACAGCTGCGAATCGGGGTAAGGAGACCGTTTTGAACACTGTTTTTTTATGTCCTTGCTCAGTAATTGATTTTTGTCCATTTTTAACCAAAAAAGTTCCGTACTGTAGCTTTAAATGTACAGCAAACATTTTACTGAATGTCAGCTCAATATCTCAGGCTGTAGCTCTACAGTTACAGCACTCTGGTGTGGGTTAAAATTCAAATGTGAAAATCATAACTGTAAATATGTGACGTAGTGATTAACTCGTTTGCCTCGCACCTCTGGGCTCTGCCCTGTGTGTGTATGAGGAGTTCTCCCTGTGCTTTGGGGGTTTCCTCAGAATACTCCATTTACCTCCGGTACTCTTCCCCAGTTCAAAGTGCGACTGTGCCCAGTGATGGGTTGGCACCCTGTCCAGAGTGTCCCAGTCTTGAAGACACTTGAAGACACTTCTGTTGCTCATGCTGCATGACAGAGCAGTGTAACACACTCAGAGGTAATATTCCACTGGAGCAGGGACTTCAGTAATGCACCTCTAGGTCAGCTATCAGGATCAGGCTCTCTTTAATGTGTGTTTATGCTTTGCATGTGTTTACACAACGGTAACCCTCTCTGTAGTAGGTGGAATTAATAAGACAGCTGTCCTGATTCCTTAAACATGTGGGTGGAGAGAGAGAGCGAGAGAGAAAGAGAGAGAGAGAGAGAGAGAGAGAGAGAGAGAGAGAGAGAGAGAGAGAATGGGAGAGATTATTACAAGGAGCTGTTTCTTTGCCTCTCCTTTTTCTTTTCTACAAACCACATGAGTCCCTCATCCAAAGCCCATCAGTCAGGCACCAGCAATGCAATGCAAAGCCAGCTGCCAAACTCTCTCTCTCTCTCTCTCTCTCTCTCTCACACACACACACACACACAGCCCGTGCTCTCGACATGCTGACTGGCAGATGATGAATGAATTGGCGATTCACTCCTTTCTCTTCCACCTTCACAATTAATTACGCTCGCTGGCTCTACTGCCAAGGGTTTCTCTCTGTTACACAGGCATATGCATACTGCGTACACACATGTTTGTCTTACTATTCTTGTGAGGACCTTCCATTTGCATAATTATTAATACAGTTAATTAATGACGTATTTTTCAAACCTTAACATTAACTTCAGTAACTAAAGGGAAACATTTTTGCTCTTTAAGTGTTATAAATAAATATACAGCAGTGTTCCTCATGGGATTGAGCTATTTGATCATGGGATCAAATATCTCCACAAGTTCAAAACTGTAAGGTGTTCCTTCGGTCCCCACCAAGATATAGAAATATACAAACCCCCCCAGCCCACCCCCCCAAACACACACACACACACACACACACACACACACACACACACACACACACACACACATTGTGCTAGATGCCCAAAATATAACTCCTCTGTTTATTCTATTTGACAGAAAGTGAGGAGCAATGGAGAAATGAATAATTTTATACATATAGAATGATGCCCTGCAATGGCTTGGCTGGGCATCCCATCCAGGGTGTCCCCCGCCTTGTGCCCGTGTCCCTTGAGATAGGTTCCATGCTCCCTTGCAACCCTGTGTACAATAAGCGATATGGAAAATGGATGGATGAATGGATATTGAATGAGTGTGAGAGAGGGAGGGAGGTGCTCCTATTATCAGTGTTATTTTAATTACAAGCCAATTAGTTTCACAAATGGAGGGGAACAGTGACCATGTTGCAAGACTGCAGGCTGCAGAACACATAACAGTATCCGACCCATTAGCAAAATACTGTACATCTAATCCTCTCCTCTGGACCATTATACGATACAAAATAACACGTTTTACAATACAGGCTGTGCATAAGAACAGTGCAGGTGATAATCTCAGAGACTAGATAGAGATACAGACAGAAACTAGAACAATATATCCATCTTGAGCATATATTATGTATGCTTACTGCTTATGAGGATATTGACGTTTCCAGTCATTTCAGTTGCTAATGCTTGCTAATTCCTAAAATTCTGTGCTACACAAAACTCCACCCCATGATATTGATATGCTATGATATACTATAAATGATCCATAGTTCTATCTAATTATTCAGAATTAGAGATAAATTAGCAGATAACCTTTAACCAGTCAATCCAGGATTTTGAGGAAATCAAGGAAACTCTACAATATTCTGCGGAGCTTGCAATTTTTCACAATTAACACAGATATATATATATATATATATATCATGTATACACACATTATATATATTACTGTATGTAAAATTTGTATGTAAATAGGACTGGCACCCTGTCCAGGGTGTACCTCGCCTTGTGCCTGATGCCTCCTAGGATAGGAGGATATGTATATATATGTATATACATGTATATATGTCAATATTTGGTAAAACCCAGGGCTGATAAGTATTACCAAAGTAATTGTCTGTAGTGTGTGAATGTGTGTGCGTTATTGTGCCCTGTGATGGGTTGGCATGTCGTACAAGGTGTTCCCAACCTTGTGCTCCGAGTACCCTAGATTGTGCATCAGGCTCCTCGCGACCCTGTGTAAGATAAGTGGTATGAAAAATGAATGGATGGATTGTGTAGAGTCAAAACAGCTTCCACTTCTTTTTGGCACAAGAATTATGGCAAATAAATAAATCTTAAATCTCTTCTGCCTCTGAGAAATTCCTTGTTTCTCACCATTTTGTCCTCATTTTGCATTTTGTATCTTTTATGGAGTTTTTATGGCTATCACTAAATGCAAATGAGCTGTGGCATGCATGGTGATTGGCATATGTGGATGAAATAAATCAGCATTACCAATATTTTCATAAATCTGGCATGAAGTTTTAGTTCAGTTTGGCCTACAAAAAACATTTACACACCACGAGACCCATTTTCTCAATCGGTCACTTTCTCTGTCTCCTCGTTTATCCTTTCTCAGGATGTCCACCACTCCAGATCTCTACCTCCATAGTCTTTTTTCCTCCATTTGCGGTGCTGCTGTTCTGAATACCGTGAGTTTAATGAAGGATTGCAGTTGTGCTGCTGCTCTAATCAAGGTACCAATTACTGTGCACATGTTCCCTTAGCTGGGTAAACACAATTACAGCTATCTGATTAGCCTGCTACCAAACAAACCCATTACACACACACACACACACACACACACACACACGCATAACACAACACCCACAAACACCTAAATCCATGGAAGGGATAACAGTAGACCACATGATTTGTCTGTAAATCAGAACGCCATTTCACTGTAAAATGATTAATAATGACGGGGCTGGCGTAGCTCATTCTGCACACTATGGCAGCTTCAGAGCAGGACAGCTGGCTGAGCAGCTGATCGATGGCTCGACTGATGAGTGACATTGATTTCAGAATTAAAGCAGATTGCAGGTGGCTACTAAGCTATGCTTAATGATACTGAGCTCTACATGTCACTTATGAACATGACAAAGCTGTTTTCCAAGGAACTGAGCTATCATGGTGTTTTAATATGAATCAGAGGTGGTTAAATCTGAGGATTTTGCCTCTTTATTTAGATAAATGTAATTTAGAGAATGTCTGAATGCATACATGGGGTCAGATCATCATTAGAATAGGATAGCAAATGTATTCTCATAAAATGGCAAGCAGAGGTTCATACAGGATAATACAAACAAACATCAGCACATAGCTACAAAACTGGAAATTAAAAACTAAGAACAGTAGGAGAAAGTACTATGACAAAGGAAGATATCTTTACAAAACAACAAACAAATTAGTGTACATCAATCAACCATAACATTAAAACCACTAACAGATGACATGAATAACATTGATTATCACGTTACAGTGGCACCTGGCAAGGGGTTGAAACTGTCAACTGAACAGTCGGTTCTCGAAGTCAATGTGTTGGAAGCAGAAAAAATGGGCAAGCGTAATGATCTGAGCGACTTTGACAAAGGCCAAATTGTGATGGCTAGATGACTGGGTCAGAACATCTTCAAAACAACAGGTCTTGTTGGGTGTTTCCAGCATGCAGTAGTTAGTACTTACCAAAAGTGATCCAAGGAAGGACAATGGGTGAACCAGTGACATGGTAATGTGCACCCAAGGCTCAGTGTAATTCTCTGTCCAATGTTCTGCTGGGTTCTGGCATTCATGTGGGTGTTACTTTGACACATTCTACCTACCTAATCACTGTTGCAGACCAAGTACCCTCCTTCATGGCAACAGTATTTCCTAATGTCAGTGTCCTCTTTTAGCAGGATCATTCTCCCTGCCTCACTGCAAAAAATGTTCAGGAATGATTTGAGGAACATGACAACGAGTTCATGGTGTTGACTTGGCCTCCAAATTCCCCAGATCTCAATCCAATTGAGCATCTGTGGAATGTTCTGGACAAACAAGTCTGATCCATGGAAACCCCACCTCGCAACGTACAGGACTTAAAGGATCTACTACTAACGTCAGCACATCTTCAGAGGTCTTGTGGAGTCCATGCCTCTAAGGGTCAGAGCAGCACAAGGAGGACCTACACAATATTAGCCAGGTGGTTTTAATGTTATGGTAGCTCGGTGTATAGAACAGTATTTTTCATCCAACCTCAATGTTTTCAGTTGTGTGCAAAATTTCTCATAGGGAAGTGGAAGTGTCATATCATGATCATAAATGCCTCACGAAAGGACAATAACATGTAAGGAAAAACCTCCTCTAGGAGTGAGTAGAAATCCACACACCAGGAGTTCACTTTTAGCTACATTCAGTCAAACTGACAAAATAATTAAAAGGGAAAAAATGTGATCTGAATCTAGATGAATATATGAATCTCATGCTCTCCATCTGTTTCAATCTCCTATGTTTCTATCTTTCACTTCAGCCAGTTCAATATTTGAATTTAAATAAATGTATGTAAATCCTTCACGTTGTCAAAATGTGACTTTTTTTTTAAATAGTTATGAAACCTACAAACATTTTGTTAAACTGGTTTACATTAACTGGATATGAAATACACTACTCTACAAATATATTTTTCTGTGCTATACTTTTTTTGTCAAATCATCTTCATTTAAACATCTTTCAACGGTCTACTGGAGCTTTAATTCAGCTCGAGTAGTGCAGCAAAACTCTTTTATCAGTGCAGAGATTACAGAGCTTACAGACAGCAGTTTGTCATCATTCCACACAAGAGACATCTTCTTTACACACAGCACGAAATCGATGTGTTTTCCCGCCCTCTTATGATTGACAGGATATAACCGGCCCTGATCACTGGACGTTTTTAGACTATTTTTAAATCGAGAGCGTGAAAAATAGCCTTTACTGTTACACCGGTGCACCTCTAGTTATTTCGGTTGCTATGAATAAGTAAAAGAGATCTGGTTTTTCACGTTTATTGCATAAATTGAAAATAATAATCTTCCTTTTTGAGAATTTTGTGAAGCCAACGGTTTGATGACCAAATTATAAATTATAGGCGGCGGTTATTTAGACTGTCTGGCGCCCAAAACTGAACTAACCGATATGTAAGGTATCACACTACACCTGTTTCCTGTTGTTTTGCCAGTAAAAGGAAAGGACAAATAGGAACGCCCAAATAATGAACTAACCTGGATGGGGTGAGTGAGTCACTGATGATTCATCATTTAACTTTTCATTTAACTTCTAATTAACTTAATTTCATTTAACTTCAATCTAACTTCTAAGGCTGCAATGGAGACGGCTGGATGCCACATCACGAACACAGGCACGGCCATTTGTGATGAATAACATAAACATGCACCTTAACACATCAGGTGTGTGATGCAAATGTGGCAAAAGCGTGTTTGATCTATACGCTGTTATTTTGAGCAGCTCAGACAACAGATACCAGTGGTTACTATGGAGACGTCGAGCTGCCAAAGTGGACAAAATAAATTACATGTTAGACACGACATCAACAGGGTGAAGGAAGGATTCCACAGAGGAAATGGCCACTCAAAACACAGGCACAAACAATATTGTATAAGCAGTAAAAATAAGACAATGTCCTGGGCTGCTCTTTATTCTGACATACAGCCTCCCAGAAGTGAATAGTGTTCTTTCTATGGCACACAGGGGAATACATTTAAAAGGCCCGGTACTGGTGAAAAGAAAGACACCGAATACCTGAACTGCATACACAGATGCATCTGGTTGACTGTCGTATAGGTCAAAAGAAATCAATAACAGATGATGTAAGGTTTGTGTTTTGCTATTCTTATGCATGGCAGTATAACAAATGAAATATAACAAATATTATCACATTTACAGTCTGTTAAACCTGTAACATCAGAGAACTGAAAACACAGACATACACGGTATTATACATTAGATCAGGGGTTCTCAAACCTGTCCTGGACGACGCCCAGCACTGGACATTTTGTATGTCTCCCTTATCTGACACACCCGATCCAGGTCTTGCAGTCTGTACTAATGAGCTGATGAGTTGAATCAGGTGTGTAAGATGAGGGAGACATCCAAAATGTGCAGTACTAGGGGTTCTCCATGACAGGTTTGAAAAGCACTGCATTAGATTATCTTCTGAACTGCATTTATTTCTAAAAAGAAGCAAAATAACCGAACAACAGAATTTCATTTGTAAGACATGAGGAAGATGAATGCAAAGAAAATGAAATGTGGCGCAACTGAAGCGTTCACCCTGTCGTTTGGATCCCGGCAATGCTGCAGCCGTTTGTGGCGGGGATTTCAAGAAAGCAAAACTGGCCATGCTCTCTAGGTATGACGGATGGCCAATGACTTTGAGCTCGTGAATGTGGAAAAGGGCAGAATGTGGCTTCCTGTTCATAAAGATGCAGTGGATGGCTTCCTGTAGGAAGCACACTTCCCAATTCATAGCTGTTGTGTGATAGGGAGAGCTGGCTAACAGATGGCAATTGGTAAATGACCAAATTGAGGAGAATTTATTTATTTATTTTAATGTAGACTGCAATTTAACATTCCCCTTCTAATTTAAAAAAAAGCAGCTCTTTACTATCTGTATATGAATCTAGGTTATATGCAGTACACTGTAAGATTTACTTCATGGTAAAATGTTCATTTAAGCCTGCCAGAAGCCCTGCAGGAAGACTCTAACTGGTTCACACAGCTGAATGTCGGGTCATCTGAGGCTCCTTTCTCCATAGGCATATTAGCAGATATGAATATATAGATATGAATCTCTCTCCTTTGATAAATTATCCAACCAGATTTGCATTTTGATCTCAAAAACCAATAGGCGTTTTTGTGTGATAAGTTAAGAGATAATTCAACACAGCATAAGACACCTCACTGTTCAAATTTCACAAGAGTATCACAAAAAAAAAAAAGAAAAGTGAATCTTAATTAAATAATGTTTGAGCGGAAGAAAAAAAAAAGGTTAGGGGTATTCTGTTTAAAACATGAAAATGATATTCCCTTATCAATAGCGGGAAGGCTCTGTGCCACTGAAACCTGTCCTAAAGGTCATACAGTTCCATATAGCTTTCTTTCTTTTAACTGCATATTTAATCTGGACATCCATGCGTGCAGCGTGTGCTACAGAGCTCATTTTGCTGCCTATAAATTTTTCCTTACAAGACAAGACTCAATGAGGCTGATCTAATTATACACACGTAATACAGCGAGGTCAGCTTAAACACACAGCTCAAACTGAAAGTCATGGCCTCAGCAAACACACCATAGACCTGCGTGACTGAATTAGTTCAGACTGCATACATTATTACTAATATAATGAAATATGTCCATCATACTGTATATTAAAGTTATATAACATGTTAGGAGTAATCCAGTATATGCAGGGCTGATTAAGTACGATATTGTTTTCTAATTAAATATTAAGCTGCATTTTTTTTTTAAATGTCAGAGATTTATGAAGACATCATAAGCAATAAGGGTTAGCTTTTAGGCTTTCAGATCACACACACATGCATACATGCCAGCAACCAAATAAATTTGACTTGACACATTAACAAGTGTACTTTGATGCAAGATCTGCCAGTGGATTAACACACAGAAGGGAACACACGCACATACACTTAAACACACATGCTCCAACAGTCTTTCTGCTGTGTATTATTTGCTTACCCATCTCAGCAGGCTGTGTTGTAATGTGGCGTAATTATTCCTGATTGTCAGAGAGAGAAATCAGACATAAATGCTCATTTAATTACTGAATAGGAGATGGAGAGAGACGAAAAGAGACAGACCCGAGGGCCTGAAGGAATGAGGCATGAAACCCCCTGTGGGGAAACTGCAGACTGTTTGATTTGAGGAAGAATGTTGCCTCTAAAATGGAAAGACCTGCTGCACAAATCAGAATAAAGTAGTTTCACAAGGCTGGTGCTAAAGGTCTCCTCAGAATGCCATTACAATTTACTGTACAAAGGTTAGCTGAAAGAACATCGGACCCTGCCGATCCTTATGGCGTCAGCAGTAGTTAAAGATTCAAAGAATAAATGTGTATTGCTTATGCATCCTCAAGCTCATCATTTGGGTCACACTGAGCAATCTGAGGCAATAACAATAAATGTATTAAAGTTATTGAAAGGCATAATAAGAATGTTTGAGGAAAACAATAAGAAAAATGGAAATTCCTTGGGTACGGTGGCTTAGTGGTTAGCACATTGGCCTCGCACCTCCAGGGGGTTCGAATCCCACATTCGCTTGTGTGCGTGGAGTTTGCATGTACTCGCTGTGCTTTGTATACTCCAGTTTCCTCCAAAATAAGACATGCTGATTGGCATTTCTAAATTGTCTGTAGTGTGTGTGTGTGATTGGAAGCCTGGCCAGGGTGTACCCTGACTTGTGCCCAAAGTTCCCTGGGAAAGGCTCCAGGCTCCCCCATGACCCTGTGAAGGATAAGCGGTATGGAAAATGGAAATTGAATACTTGATGATAGGTATACGCTCAAGTCAAGGTGCCAAGAGTGTAAAGCCATCCATCCATTTTCTGCACCACTTATCCTACAGTGGGTCATCGGGAAGCCTGGAGCCTATCCCAGGACACTTGGGGTCCAAGGCGTACCCCTGTCTGGGGTGCCAACCCATTTCAGGGCACAATCAGTCTACAACGCATGTTTTTGGACTGGAGTACTCGGAGGAAACCCCCAAAGCATGGTGAGAACATGCAAACTCTGCGCACACAGGGCTGAGGCATGATATGAACCCCCAATCCCGAAGGTGCGAGGCAAACCACTAAGCCACCGCATCCCCAACATGTAAATGTGATGTTTAAAATTGCCAAGTGAATCTTAAGAAAGGTATTTGCTCTGAATTCTATTATCTCAAAAATTGCTTTTGAACGCCTTTGAATTCTAATCACAGCACCCTAAAGGCCATCATCATGAGGAGGGTCACACTGGACAATCGGAATCAATTAAACTAAACATGAAGGTTATGGAATTAGATGCAAAACATAAAATTAAATTGTTTCTTGTGCTCCTTGGCCTCAGTGTGTAATCAGAGAGTTGACAGCACATAAATTAAATGGCATTTTAATTACAGAGAGACATCAGGGACAGGAGTGACCTCAGTGGCAAACATGCTGTTTGGCTCAATTACAGAGAAGCCTATACAAGTGTAAGAGCGAAACAATATGATACTAGTCTTTTGCTGATTGCTCAGATTTACTCTGAATCCATTATATATAATGTATTATAAATATGTATCCAATGTGATATGTGACAGTAGGGCTGGACGGTTGAGCTATAAAATGTATCACGTTATAATGTTTCATATCGTTCAGTATCGATAATTATTGATCTATTTTCATATTTTTTAAACAAAGACCAGTATAAAAAAAGGTTTGAATGCAAATGCGATGACGCAACCGAACCCCACAGATACACAACTTGTTATTGGCTGTTTGCTTGTCATTCGTAGCACACTCCTCTATCAAGGCATATGATAAGCTGTTTCTGATCCAGGGGCGGCGCACACTTGAGGGATGTTCATGCAATCAACCTTCATACCGGGTTACATTTTATCGAGCGTTATACCGAACATTTTTTCTATCGTTACCGATAAAAAGCAATACCGTTTTATTGCCCAGCCATAATATACAGTATTATATATTACCATAATATACATATTATATATTACCAGTTTGATGTTCAGTGATGAAGTAGAAATGTTTTTGTTTGTTGAGAGTGAGTGTGAGACAAAAAGGAGTTTTTTTTTTAGAATTCAGTCAATGCTAATACGAATTTATAACATTCAATCTGTTAAGAAATCTTATTTTAATCTTCAGAATTGAGTTCATGTGTTAATGTTAATTAGAGTAAAGTGTTTTCTGTTTATGAAACCAGTTACTATGAAACAACTTATAAACTTATAAACAACAGAATAAAGTTATTATTTGCATTTCTTTCAGAATTGTGGGATTAATTTAAAAGAAGGTACAAAAGGCAGAATTATCGGTATCGGCCGATATCACTCTGAATAATGAGCTATCGGTATCAACCGATATCACTCTGAATTCATCATCAGTATCAGCTGAGAAATTTAGTATCAGTGCATCTCTAATTCATAGTATACCTCATAACACCTGACATAAACCAGAATACTGTGTGTGCGCTATATATATATAATATAAGCACATTCTCAAATCCATGTTTCTTTTCTCAGTTGTACTCAATTCCAGTGTTTATAACAAAATGCATATATAATATAATATAATATATAATGCATTTTACTTCATTATTCACAATGCAAGCTGTAAGTAAAATGGTATTTTATTAACTTCCATTTAAATATAAATGAAGTTTTCTTACATAATGCCTAACACTTATACCTTATAAATGCTCTTTACATTGACATGAGAAAGTTACGTCTAACTGATATACTACGTAGCATTTAGGACTCAACTGTAGATCATTTATTTAAGTAAAAATAACTGTTTGTACATATGAATAGGAATAAGGCATATATGCTATTATAGTATGGTCTGTCTGAATACTCAATTCTGATTGGCTGGAAGGCGTATGTTAATAAATATATTATAATACGTTCAAGTTAATGTAATCTTATTGCACTACTTTATCTCTGTGTATGATTTAGAGCAGGAAGAATTCTAGATCTAACGACCATATATAAAAATAACTCACAAAAATTAACTGTTATTTTTCTCCTTTCAGTCAAATTATGCACTGCAAACATTAATGACAGCTTTAACTGGTCAGTGCTGGCAAGTGACCATGGTGTAAGTGGGATAATCCACAGCTAGCTGCGTTACACCGTTTTAATGAATTCTTTGCTGAGGCAACTACACATTTACCTATGCTGCCATGTTGTGCAATAAAATCGTGTAATGCACACTAGATGTGGGTTTCGCCTTACTAAATTCATCCCTAATGCCCCTAGTATTAATTCCTAATGTCCAGTACTAAGATTTGTATATGTAATTTAAGCAGTGCCTAAAAACGACTACTTGGCTAAATACACCAACTAATCAAACTCATTTGGAAAGCTATCATGATCGACTTGTTGTAGAAGATGTTCTACACTGGCTGACTGGCTTTGGGTTTCAATGATGCAAACAAGGCTAGTGTAAAGAGTTTAAGAGGATTGTTTTGGGAACTGATTAAGTAGCTTTTGAACTGCACTCCACTCTATACACGAGCCAAATCCTTCAGATCCCATTCAGTCTTCTTACTAATTATCCAATCAGCAGCTGAGGTCTCTGTATCACTGCTGGGGTCCTCTGCCACTGGTGTGAGGTTCAGCTGCTAAAACAAATTTCAGATTTTATCACTAGACAAGGCTAGGACAGGGTGATCTGGCAAACCTTATTACTGGCTAATATATCACATTTCTGTATCTTTCGCAGTTCCACAATCACTACTGCATGCCAGTGCAAAAGATTTGCAAAGAGTACATTTCCTAATTGGTGTGCCACCATAAAAACAATACCTTACCTTTTCTGCTGACTTTCAGAGCCACAGTTGCGATCTCCATCACACCAGATACTAGATACAGAGGCATACTTCACTTGACACAAAGTGACTGCCAACAAAAAGCAGCAGTTTCCAAGAGCACAAATCTAAAGCTTCGACTCACAGCGCTTTGAATTAAAATGAAAACGAAAAAAAAAAAAACACCCAAGAAAACAATGTATGAATGAAGATGAAAAAGGAAATGGAAGATTGTGTTAAAAAGAGATAAATTAGGAGCTTAACGATCAAGCTCCTGACTTAATAAACTGCTGCTGGCTGATTCTGAAAGGCAGAATGCGTTGAGAAAAGGGCAGATATGAAATAAATCAATTAATCCTTCCGTTCTGCGGATTAGGGTACCTCTGTCTAAACAATATCAGTATGATTACTGGTAAATGCGTTCATGAGTGAAACACACTCACTGCAAACACACACAAAAAACACACACACTCACTCTTCCACTGTCCAGTGTTATGAATGATTATGGGGTTAGAGCATTCCTACAAATCGCCATCATTCTTATAAAATCCATGGAATCATAAATACTAATTATGTTTGCGATCAGGGTGGAAACCTGCATTTTTCTCTATTCATACTAAACCATTAAAACCAGAATTAACTGTTTTCTAGCATCTGGTTTTAGAAACTGGTATTGGATTAACATCGATGATTTAATAGTCTGTTTTTGATTTTAAATATGCATGTACTTGTTCAAGATATTTATGCAGTACCAGCATAAACAGTGAGGCACAACCTCAGCAGCTGTGACAACGGCGGCTGTGGCTCAGGTGGTAGAGCGGGTTGTCCACTAATCGTAGGGTTGGCGGTTTGAGGCCCACATGCCTCCACTTGCCAAAGTGTCCTTGGGCAAGACACTCCCGATGGCAAGCTAGCGCCTTGTATGGCAGCTCTGCCACAATTAAGGTTGTCCGTATATTACGTCATCAAGGAGGGGGGGTGAAGGGTACAATGATGTCTGATGACGACAGGGGGCGGTCACGAACGTGATTATGTCATCAATGTATTTGCATCTTCCCCGTGTTTAGTGTCACCACTGTCACGTTCATCATTTACTTATTTACTTACTGAAATACTTGCAAATTGCCAAAATAAACAAACAAACAGAAATACTGACGTCACATGAACATCCTGTGACGTACTATACGCCACAGGATGTGCGTGTGACATCACGTGATGTGCGTGTGACATCAATATTAGGAGATAATTCCCGACCACACATGGCAGCCCCAGACCCCCTAAAAGTAAAAAAGTTAAAGTGT